>LN483404.1:6723-62225 GCA_900002565.1 Culicoides sonorensis | reverse complement strand
CCTGAGTGAATCGAACACTCGCCGTCACAGCCACAATGTGAAGTCCTGCCACTAGACCAAGGCGACTACGCATCCGTTGTGAATGAATGTGATAAAAGGCAATAACATTGTTCATCGTCTATCTATAACTTAACCTACATATACAATAGTTATGTTTATATTTCATTCCAATTGGATTTAATACTTCCATGTATATTCATTGATCTCTGTAGACACAATTTACGTTCATAGAGCTCTAATGTTGTATAGTAAAATTCAGTGTCTACACACGTATGCAATTATGAATGAAATGAGGAACCTTACAAATTCAAAGTGTTTCTTTTTATGTTTATGCTGTTGAAGCATAAAATTAAAATGAAACAAAAAAGTAAACTATATTCAAACAGATTTTTCTTTTTTTCCAGATTTCACAGTTTCTTGGAAGATTTTTCATTGGTGAAACAATCATAAGTTCAAGATATCTCTAACTTGTGATATTGTGAAAGAAAAGGTGGTGCATCATAGATGGAGTTTCGTCTGTATTTGTACGGAACGTTAGACACGTTATATCAAGTATTTCAGGAATAAGCCAGCAGATCTCTTTGCCACTGGATTATTTTGCTTTAGCTCACTTGGAAAATATGACGTTTTAGACAAATATTAAGAACTTTAATCATTTTGAGGCTTACTATAATTTTTCCCAATTATTGGGAGCTTCATAAAATAAATTTTAAAATTTTTATTTTCAGGCTCTTCACTGCAAGTTGAAAACGCCTCGTAGAGCTCCAATTAAGCTCCACAAGGAATGTGCAATTCAGTTGGGATAATGTTCAAAAAAAAGTAAACATCGATCTCTTTCACTACAGAACAATCTTCACTTAACAAAGTAAAAAAAAATCAGGATCTTTGTCACTTGAGTGAATCGAACACTCGCCGTCACAGCCACAATGTGAAGTCCTGCCACTAGACCAAAGTGACTAATTGACCCGTTGGATACTTAATTACTAAAATTCAAAATCCATGAATTTTAAAGCAAAAATTTGCTTACTTTGCATTTAAAATAATAACAAAGCTCCATTGATTCACATTGAAATCACCTAACAAAGCATTTTAATGAATGTAGCTTATTGTTACTTTATAATTATATTAAAACAATTTTCAATCAAAAAAATAAACAATGTTCGATGTAATTCATTAAGATTTTAATTCAAAGTTAAGTTGAAGATATACACTGTAATTTAATTTAATTTAATTTAAAACATTTACTTACTCTCTCTGTTTCAATGTATATTTATAATAATTTTTCTAATTATCCTCCATTTACTTGAAAAGAACTTAATTTTTGTAATGTGAGAACTCTCATTACTGGGATCATGTTTGGCATTAAACAAACTGCTTTCATAATTATGCAAATCCTTTTTAATTTGTGCATTCTAATAAATTTTATATACACTCAACGCAACATTACTTTTATTTTAATAAATACACCTTCAATCCATTTTAAATCTTGTTAAATTATATAATTTTCTTTACTCGTTCTTTTGTGTAAGCAAGATGAATGAAAACTGAATAACATTGCATCTATTTTTTTATATTTTTTGCATTTAAAGCCGAAAAGTACTTGCAACATTATTTATTTTTTTTGAAAAAATTGCATTTAAACATTCTCATTAATTTTTATTATAAATATAATAATAATAATAATAATATAATCATAAAGAAAATTCATAGATGCAGTTTCACTAACATTGTAACATATAAAATCGTATGGAAGTTTATGAGACGAGTAAAAGGAAAACAAAATTATTTATGGGAGTGCAATCCTTCTTAGTTTTTCTTCTTCGTTTTATATGCATTTGCATCTGTAACGTAACGAATAGTATGCGAACACGGGAAACGTGTATGAACTATTTTATTTATAATAATAATAAAAAGTAGTCTCATTAAATATGATAAAATGCTGTTCATTATGCGATTCCAGTTCAGTAAGTACTAAAGTATTTAGGAAGAAAAATTATTCTATGTATGTATGTTTGTAAAGAAATTTGTTTTGAATTGATTGAGCTGTAACGTTTTCTAGTTTTGGAAAATTTAAGCTACATAAGCAGCTTACACTGTAAAAAAATGAACTCCTGGAATGAAATTAAAGCATATTTTGTCAATAAGCCACGAAATTCCCAAAGATATAGAAATTTCCAAAATCGCAGAGTTTAAAATAAACGCGGAAATTCAATAATCGCTGAAAAAACATCAGAAACGCCAGAATTTCCAAAAAAAGAAGTAAAAGAAAGCTTTGTTTTTATTTTGTATAGATATACATACGTAAACTTCAAAAATTTGTATACGAACTAAACAAGCGGATAACGATTAAAATCACCTCGCTGCTAAGAGATTCATCCCGCTATCGCCCTTTTTGCTAGCCGCTTTCATCGCGTTTACAGGGTTAAATTTTTATCGCTATTTGTGCCGATTCAGAAAATGCGTTATTGTACTCCGTATTGCAGTAGACGTGTAGCGCTGCGAATGGTTTGCGGGACTTTTTCAATTTACAGTGTAAGAAAAGATTGAGCCAAGTTAAGACATGTTGACTGAAATTTACCCCCAAATGAGGTAAAAAGTCTAAATTAAGCAAAAAAAAATATACCCCCCAAAATATTGCACTCACTTTACGCATCAGGGTGTCCTATTTTTTACTTTCAGAATCAAAAACTTCAAAAAAAACAAAAAAAAATCAGATACTTTGTCACTTGAGTGAATCGAACACTCGCCGTCACAGCCACAATGTGAAGTCCTGCCACTAGACCAAAGTGACTAATTGATCTGTTGAATTCAGCATTGCTAAAATCCAAAATCCATAATTTTTAACTCGCAAATTTTGATTACTTTCACTTTTTTACAAGTACATTTTTGCAATGTACAAACAAAGTACTTTAATGAAAAAAAATTGTAGAATCAGCAGACAAAAATTACCTTTTTTCTTTTAAATTCATTACAGTGAGACAAATAAAATATTCACATCTTAATTTGAAGAAACCTTGAAAAAATAACCTTATCGTTTTTACTTTCATCTCATAAATTTCAATTCATACATTTGGTTTCTTATTTTCAATTTCAATTAAAAGCTGAAAGTGAAAAGGAAATTTAAAATATTTTTTTTATATTATTAATTATTGATGTTATTTATTATGAATAAAAATTAAAACCTTAAAATATGAGACTCAAACATATGAGTGCCATAAATTGATTGATAATTAATGTAAAAAGAAACCTCAAAAACCACGGAGACGAGAATGTGTGTGTGATTTAAAATGATGTTGAAATGGTATTTTAATTAAAATTTCCATGTCAAACGTGCTTTTTGTGTTAAAGATTCTCATTAAAAGTAAAATTTCATTCATTAATTTTATTTTTTTGAATTTTTCCTTTCATTTGTGCGTTTTGTGTTTATTTTTAATTGAATCACATGTAAAATTTGTGAGTGTGAAGAATGTGCTGGAAAGAAATTAATGAGGACGAGTTTTAGCGCGTTTCTCGTGGAATTGTAAAAATTGCGCTGTCACCCGTTAAAATGGCGGAATACTGAAAAGTTGTTGACTCTTCATATAACGAGGATCGTGAAAAAACCCTCAGTGCGTGAAAAACCCCGTAAGCCGTGAAAAACCCAAAGACCGTGAGAAAATCCGTTAGCCGTGAAAAAAAACGTAAGCCGAGAAAAATTCCGCAGTGCGTGAAAAACCCGTAGGCCGTGAAAAAACCCGTAGCCCGTTAAAAAACCCGTAGGCCGTGAAAAACCCGTAGGTCGTGAAAAATCCCGCAGTGCGTGAAAAACCCGTAGGCTGGAAAAACCCGAAGACCGTGAAAAAACCCGTTAGCCGTGAAAAAAAACGTAAGCCGAAAAAAATCCTGCAGTGCGTGAAAAACCCGTAGGCCGCGAAAAACCTGTAGGCCGTAAAAAAAACCCGTAGGTCGTGAAAAACGCAGTAAGCCGTAAAAAAGCCCGTAGGCCGTGAAAAAACTCGCAGATTGTAAAAAACCTGGGTGACCCCGACCAAATGCAGATCGTGGAAAAAATCGAACATGTAAAATTTTCAATAATTTTCAGAATTTTCCAGGTGCGAACTTCATACCCAAATACAGAAAAAATTCAGTTTTCATTTTTCCATCATTAAACTTTTTATTAAGACTCCTATAAATATCTCCTCACTTTACAATGTTTCTTCAGTATGAATCTTTAATTAAAGTAAATTGAGCCTTTCTTGAAAAAAAATTGAGTATCCAAGAATTTCAAATAAATATTTCACTTCTTATCTTATTTCAGTCATTTCAATTTAAGTAACAATTAAATTATAATAAAAATCTCCCATATTTTTCGGTAATTCTTCGCCATCACACAACTCATCCAAATATTTTTGAAAATGAAGTCCAGACCCATTCAAAGTATTTCTCAAATAAGAAAAATTAAATTGTCGTTCATCAACTAAACGGAATGCAATGTGATCACTCTCCAAATAAAGCTCGGTCAGGCAACACATGAATTTGCTCAATGGAATACTGAACAAAATGAAAATGCGCGAGGCATTTTGTTGTCTTAGTGCTCTTACAAGATGACTCCGAATTGAATCGGAAAAGTGCCAACGACTTGTTTTAACTGAATCAAGAATTTGTTCGCGAGATGCAGCTTTTACGATGAAGTAACGTCTTGAAGGTGGATTGTGTTGCGATTTTTGTTGATAGTTTGAATTTTGATAACGGCTTGATGATGATGCGCCATTGCGATGATTATTTTGTCCATTAAAATTTTGATTTCTTTGATTGTGATGATAATTATTTCGTTGGTTAAAGCTCCTTGATGGTGGTGGTTGTTGATAACTCGTACTTGGACTTGCGATAAAATTCGATGGCTCTTGAACTTGAACAACATTTGAATGTGAATCATTTTGCGAAGAATTTTCTGTGTAATATTTATTCAAATCATAACTGATATTTATCGCACGTGGCTTTTCATTGATGTTTTGCAAGCATGGCAAATCAAAAGCCGCCTCCTCATCAGCTAAAATCTGATTCAATGTAAACAAAACTTTGTTATTTGCCTCTTTTTTGAAGTAATCTCTCGCGTCATGTAAGAAACTGAGCAGTTGTGCACTCAGCTTTTGTTTGAAATTGAAAATCAAATATGCAGTTTTGGTATCACAAGTAAAATTGAGCCAATCATCAATCAGATACTTCATTTTAGATAATGTGGGGTCTTTTGTTGGCTCATCATCGTCATCATCTGAACTGTCATCGTCTTGTCCATGGTACTCAACTAAACTGATTTTCTCGTCGACAGCTAATAATCCAGTAAAAAGTGCAATTGCAATTGGAGTCACAACGGTATTTGTTTGTGTTAAGCAGAAACGTGATATGCGAACTTTTTCCTCGAAAACAATCCAATCAGTAGGTAAATTGTCAAAATTATCCTTTTTATCACTCGTTTTCTGTTTAACAACCGATGACATGTGAATTCCCATTTTGGTCACATTCCGTGACATCATCGTGCCTCGTTTTCGATCGACATGAGCAATATTTGGATACAGCCCAGCTACAATACAAGCTTTAACGAGAGCCCAATTGGCGGCAAATTGATTTAAATCACGAATATTTCCAGGACCATTTGGGCGAACTAATCCAATTGAGCGCAAGTGTCCGAGGATTTGGGATCGAACACCAGCAATCATATCCATTGTACCAAATCGCAAATAGTTATTTTGGCAAAAACGTTTTTCGTTGCGCGTTGTCTTCTCACGACTCCATTTTTGGAAGATGCGAAGTAAAATGAGGTGATCACTAAAGGACTCTTCGGCTAACTGATGTTTGATCCTTTTTACATTTCCACGTTCGTGTGATTGTGTGGGCAGCGTAAATGGATCAGATGTTGATAAAGCACTCACAATTGTCAGAATTGGATCTAAACATCGAAACATTACACCATATAACAGCATTTTACCGAGACGCACATCGATTGGTAAATCTCCCAAGCGAAGACCAAGATTTGTGAGATTTTCAGAGGAATCCAAAGCGCCAATCGCCTGAAATTAAATTCATTTAACGTCAAATTAAATCTCATTCCAGTTAAAAAATTACCTGTAAAATTTTAATACTCTCTTTCACATTGAAGACACTTGGAGGTTGAAGTGCCTCTTCCAAAAACTGCTCAATTGTCGATTCCTTTTCAATCAGCTTAGCTTGAATACAAATATCGGTCAATGGTACACGTAGCAATTCGGGCAATGTATAACCATCCATGGAATCAAACCGTATTGAGCTAAACATTCGGTAACAAATTCCAGCTTGGCATCTTCCTGCACGTCCAGCCCTTTGTTTAGAACAGGCTTTGGAACTCCAGCACATGGCTAATTGTGAGGACCCGGTGATGGCATCAAATGTCTGTTGCTTGACACGACCTGTATCAATGACATAGACCACATCGTCGATTGTGATTGAAGTTTCGGCTAAGTTTGTGGCGAGAACGATTTTGCGGACGCCTGATGGCATTCGATTGAAAACCCCTTTTTGATCTCCAGTTTGCATGTTACTGTGGAGCATAAAAATTTTATATGAACCAGGATTTAAGGCGTCTTCAATTTTTTCTGCTTGTTCCAAAATATCGGCATATCCAGGAAGGAAAACTAAAATACTTCCCTCTGGTTTCTTGGTGTGAATATTAAAGATTAATTTGCACAGCAAAGTGTGATCAATTGAATCTTCCATATTTTCTGCTAAATAACCGTCTAAGAGCATCGTAGCATGTTTTCTGCTTTCAAATACATTCATTTTTGTTGATTTTTGTGCAGTGCTGTCCGATTTAAGGAACATGTTTAACATTTCAAGGGACTTTGAATCATTTTTCTGTTGTGCTAAGTCATATGCTGATATTCCGCCTTGATTTTTGAGTTCAGGATTCGCTCCAGCTTGCAACAAGATTGAAATAAAGCTGTATAAACATTTTTCAACGCCAATCATCAATGCTGTCTTATTTTTAGTTGAATGAAAATAATCAACGTCCAAACCTTCACCTTCTACTAAAAATATAAATTGATCTTGCATATTTTCATCGTCACTTTCACTTATAGCATCGAGGACTTCATCAGCGAATTCTCGTGTCTCCTCATCAATGTGAATCGATTCAATTGCAGATAACAATTTATTAGTTGACATTTCTCCGGTGCTACTTTTGCCTGTATCTGCAAGCTCTGCTCGTTTCATTTGCTCTATGCGTTCATTCGTGAAACCGACTTCGACCAAAATATCTTCCAAATATTTGATTTCGACTTCGAACATTTTTCCTGGAATTTCGATTAAGGGACAGTCGTGAAAATATTTTGTAAATACTTCGGAGTCAATTGTGGCGGACATTAAAATGACCTTGAAAGAAAAAAATGAATTGAATGAGTTATGAAAACATGAAAATCATATAACTTTGTCTTACTTTTAAATGTGGAATCGTTTTCAGTGCCCTCTTCAATGAAATCAGCAAAAAGTCAGAAAATTTATCTCGTTCATGGACCTCATCCACGATGATATGTGTGATGTATTTGAAAACACTCTCAGGTTTGTCACTCATCAAACATCTCAAGAGAACACCATTCGTACAATAAATTAAATTACTCGATGGACTTATCTTACTCTCTAATCGAATTTGGTAACCCACTGATTGTCCGAGAATTTCATTGCGTTCCTGTGCGACACGCTCCGAAATTGAAATTGCCGACAATCGACGTGGTTGTGTGCAAATAATTCGATATGGAATTTTGTGTTCAGCTGCATCTTCCAGCAAATATTGAGGTACTTGGGTCGTTTTTCCACTTCCAGTTTCCCCTGAAATCACAACAGCTCTGTTATTACGAATTGTTTCAATAATTTCACTTCTATATTCGAAAATTGGAAGACTGACGCGCTGCTGAATTGTTTGCTCTGACAAATTGGTGGGATATGGTGGCACAATAAGATGGGGGGCGTTCATTTGACCCACACTGATCCGAAATGGAAATAATTTCTCTTTACTCAAATCAGCATTCAACGACTTTTGAAGGTCACATTTCTCTTTGTGTGTAAGTGGATTACTTTTGAGCAAATTAAATATGCGATTGTATGTCGATTCCGTGCATTTTAGTTCAATGTCATCATCCAAAACAGCGTTTTTGGTCATTTTTGACACTGTCAGGACACGAAGGGCCCCTAAAATTAAAATGACTTTAATTTCTAGCTTAATTAATTGAAATTTAAATATCTCACCTTTTCCATGACTCTTGGATTTCAATCCAAATTTTTTTACATATTCGTGGACGTACCGGCGTTTTGTATTGTCAAAATTATTTGGGAAAACTAATTCAGTCTTTTCCGGATCTTTCATAAAATTGTTAATTATTGTTTCGACTGCTAGCCTCACATCTTGTTCAACAATCGGAGCTGCATTTTCTTTTTTCTTACGAGGAGCCATTTAGAAAAAATTCCCTCCTAAAATTAAAATGATTGACCTTGAATTTTATTTTGAATTTTTTCTTCAATTTTTATAGGCTTTTAAAATCGCTTTTAACAATTCAATGAAATTTACCTTTAAATGTATTAAATTCAATTATTTATATATTTTATTATGTAATTTTGTTGCATAAAAATCTTATAATAATTTTGTGATGTATCAAGTTTTGTTATTATTTTTAATTTTAATTGCCAATTTTGACAAGTGTCCTGTCAAAAACAGGGATGTGGATTCAGAACTTTTTTGCCCCATGGGACATTGAATCAAATATCAGAGATGATTCATTAAAATTAAAAAAATGTGTTAAAATTGAATCGCTTTATTTAATTTCCGTTAAAATTCGTTTCTTAACTTTAAATAAATTCATTTGATATTTGGCTAAATGTCAATAATCACAAATATTTCCGCCCTCTTTTGGTCTTCAGTCAGCTCCTCGTCTTCCCTTAGAATTATTTGCATTGCTGAGTACGTAATTGCTTTGACTTCAGTCCCTTGAGGGTGTTTACTCAAATCAAATGGCTCACCATAACAAGAACACACTATATGATAGGTGTCCAAGTCAAATGTGGTGATTTCAAGTTTTTTACATATCAAAAATGGTTCAGCCGAGAAAAGGAACAACAATTCATCGAGAAATCTAAAAAGTAATCCCTCTAAATCGTCACTTTGTGCTTCAATTTGGTAACATTTTTTCACATCAACTGTCTCTAATTCAGTCATATAACCGAACATTGCAATTCCGCATTGCTCAAAGGCCTCTTTGAGATCCTCACCCCAGGCATGTAATCTAAAAAAAAAAATATTTTACTCATCAAATATAATCATATTAAACTTTTAATTAAACTCACTGAACATCAGCTGTATGGTCCAAGTCTAGACAACAATGCAGATGCACAAAAAAAAAATTATCTCATTAATACCAAAAAATCAATAAAATTTAAAATCCTTACATTCATATTTGGCACTTGGCAGAACCATATCTTGATGGAATTCGATTTCCATTTTAGTTATTTGTGAGTATGGAAGAGAATCAGTCAAATTTTCATTTATTTTTATTTGATAAAATTATTTCACAATTTTTTTTTATGAATCAACTTTGTTTTCAAGCATTGCGAATTGACAGTGAGCAGGGATGTGAAATGAGATAAGTTGGAAATTTGCGAAATGAATTAGCGAAAACGATGTATCTGCAATATGATACTAAAATATTAATTTGATTTTTAATATTCAGCACGTGGACAGAATTTATCGGTTATCAATGAACGGTCAAATAGGAATATTTAGAAAATTGATATAAAAAGCGAAAGGCTTAATTTTAGAGCCTTTGATGATTAATTTTAAAGGATCCGCACACTGTAGTTTGTTTACGAGAACTGGAATCGGAACTAGAACTGACATTTGAATTGAACGTTACAAAGTGTCGCGTACTGGGTTGCCTTTAAATATGACATTTCGAATTTGTAATATTTTCATTTGAGTTTTGAGCAAAATTTTAATAAAAAATGAATAACTTAAAACTTTTAACAATTTTGCAACTACAAAAGCCCAAAAATAACACAATCGGCCTGGTGAATAATATTAATAATCGTAAAATAATTGTGGTATCAAAACTATTACAACGAACGAAAAAAAAAATTTTGCTGGCGTTGTTAATGAGCGAAAGTCTCAAAAATTGGAGAGAAATTTGGATAAAAGTAAGTATTTAAATAATTATTAATTTTGATTTAACTAATTCACTATTTTTAGTATCGTTTTGGTCGCTTTTGGGAAGAAGATACTGCTCATATGAACGATGAAGATTTTAGAGCTAATTACAGAATGACACGAAAGTCTTTCAATCAACTTTATAATGAATTACATTGTTTAGAAAAACAAATCACTCAATTTCGTGTACCTATTCCAAGAGAAAAAAGAATAGGAATAGCTCTTTATACGCTAGGATCTTCTGCTGAAATAAGGACCATTTCAAATTTATTTGGTGTTGGAGACTCGACCGTTCGAGCAATCTTATTAGAATTTATTGATGCTCTACTAGATAAATTTGAAAAACGGATGATTAATGCCTATCCTCCAACTCAACAAAAAAATGAAGAAATAACTGCAGGTTTTGAGAGTGAATGGAAATTTATTCAAGTGTATGGAGCCGTTGGTAAGTTATTAAGATTTTTTAATTTAACTCTTTAATTTTTTTGTTATTTTAGACGGATGTCAAATAGAAATTCAACCCCCAGGAATTACAAAAACAGACTTTATTAATTATAAAGGATGGTTTTCACTCAATGTGCTCGCTTGTTGTGATTTTCGGTAAAAAAACTTATTTTTAAAATTTCCATTTCTAATTTTTTTTTTAGTTATAGAATTACTTATCTCAACATTGGTTCACCAGGTCGAGTGCATGATAGTCACATTTTTGAAGAATCAAAACTGAAGGAACAACATTCAAACAACGAATTATTTTACATCAACTCAAAAATAATAAATGGATATCGTGTTCCTTGCTTGATTTTAGGAGATTCTGCTTTTCGCCTTCGTAATTATGTCATGAAACCGTATCCTTTCGTACCAACGATGAATCCAATTCAAAGACACTTCAATTATTTGCTCAGTAAATCTCGTCGTGTAATAGAAAATGTTTTTGGACATATTATAGCCCGTTGGAGAATTTTATCGAGACGTAAGTTTAGTTTAAGCCTTTTGTGAATAATTTTTAATAAAAATTCATTTCAGCTTTAGAATTTGGTATGTCAAATTCAAGACGAATTATTCGTGCTACTTTTTTATTGCATAATATTTGTAACGAATGGGATGATGCCTTCTGGAAAGAAGATACAATGCAAAGAGTGTTAGAAAAGCTAAGAGAAAACCGAATCCAACGTCAATTTGAAGCTTCTCAATTACCGGAAGTACTTGATGTATCAGAAGGGCAACAAATGAGAGAAATAATATCAAATTATTTGTACGAAAATAGAGAAATTTATTGTTAAACTTTAGTAATTTTCTGTAAAATTACATGTAATAATGACATTCAATTGGATACAATCTGTATTTGATTTTCACAACAAATTTTTTTTAATGTTGGGACGAAAACACTGATTTCAAAAAGTCCAAAGTCTGTTCCTGAATTTGATTTGATTTATCAATTTTTGACGTCAAATCCTTTGTCAAATCATTCGACTCTTTTAATACCTCGAGTACTTCATTTCGGAACGTTTTTTCTTCTTCGTTAGTTCTTGTTATTTCATTTGCAAGAAACTCTCCAAGTTGTTGTTTTGTGTTCAACTTTATTGTTTTACCACGAGTCGGTTCCTTTCTTTCCTGGACGCTTCTTTCTGATTCCACAGGCAAAACATCTGCCAAAGCTTCTTCAAGCCATTCGGTATCGTATTCTTCCAAATGATCAACATCTGTTGATAATGATTCACTTGCAGTCATATAAGAATCTCGTGAATCATCTTCAACTACCGAGGAAATTGATTCATAGTTAGTGGAGAGATCAAAATTTTGGGCACTTTGCCCTAAAATTTGTGCCATAACATCGTAAAATTCCCACGAAGATGGTTCACTTCCTGTTTTAGAATAGTTCTTTTTTTCACTGTAAAATTTCTTCTTAGAGGATTTAATTTTGTTTTGAATCTCATTAACATCCATAATCAATCCTTGTTGTTGCATGGATTTTTGCATATCACTGTAAACATGTCCATTTTTTCTTGTTTTTTGATTCAAATCAATCGAGAAATCAAGCCAAACTGCGTAAAATATTTTATTATCTTCATTTGAATAATTTCTTCCCATTTTAATGAAATATTTTAATGAAAATCTGATAATAAAATGTTATAAATAGCTCACTTTAAAATTTTCGGTTTTTTGTTTTTATTTCGAATAGCTGTCAAAATGATTCCAATTCCAGTTCCAGTTCTTGTTCTCTTTCAGTGTGTTAAGGGTTTTAAAAGAAATAAATAAAATAAGGTACATGTGCTCTACAAAAAGGAAACCTCCCACGTGTTGTGATTACCAGAGTTACCGAGAATCCGACGAAAGCCAGTTAACATTTTGACATTATTGTTACCCATATTCAATTTATTGATGTTAAAAAATGAATATTTTTAAATATTTAACTTTCGAATACCTTTTATATCCTTTCATTAATGAATTATTAGATGAAAAAGAACAGGATTTGGACCTTTTCATTGAAAATCATATTATTTTATCACCATAAAGATAATCGCCAGTCAAACAATTGATCAATACAAAACTTCAAAACATATTCAAAAAATCAATACGAAGAGCATTCTAAGTCCGGAAATACTAATTCAAAATTAAAACAGGGAGACGAAGCAATGATACTTGCATTTCCTAAAGAAGTAAGAACACTATCTGCATCCTTAGCTTCATCCGAAACTTAAAAAGTACTGGCGGGCAAAACGAAAAATACCTAAAAGTCCTATAAAAGAAAAAGATACTAGTGAAGACCAAGGTTGTGGTTCGACCAATCTAAGATTAAAAAAGAGTAGCCCTGAAAAAGATGACAAAAAATTACGTTAAAAAAAATTTTAAGTCTGGTGAGAACAGTGGAGGAATTCTGGAGGAACAGTGGTTTAATTAAAATAAATTTTAAATAAAAAAATTTTATGGTTTCAGTAAGGTATTGTTCAAGTCCATCTTAGCCATTAGTCCATCAAGTCATCCTAACAATTGTTAACACTGAACAGTGACGCAAGTCTCCGGATATTAAAAATTTTAGAAAAATCTTCAACTTTCTCGAAGTATTTTTTGAGTGTTTTACTTCAAAAATAGTATGAGTACCGAAATTTGCATCATAATTTGATTTTATTTATTTTTCGGAACAGCGTTGCCAAACATCAGTTTTTCCATCTTCTGTGCTCTTATCTAATTTGCAATCTATGGCTCAATGGCAACCCAAAATACTTTTAAAAAATGTTTAGTACATTGTATAAAGATAAATTGATGTTGCTTGTATGATATCAAAAAAAATTTGTACTGAAACCAAAGTATAAAATGCCTTTGATATCACTAACCTTTGTTTTCAAAAATACGCACACATTTGTTTTTCTAGTGTAAACTTCAAACAAAAACCAAATAAAAAACAAAAATTTCATTGAAATGTTTTCAAATATAATCAGAAGGCAAATTTTTCGTGGATTTTCACGAACTTTACCCCAATTCCGTCAATTTCACGATGATTTTACAAACAATCCCGATGAATTACGTAAAAAATTGGCACCTCTAAAGAAATTCCAAGTCTTTCAAGACTCAGAACAAATCATCCTTGATGTTGAGGAAGAACGACAATTACGTGAACAACAAGAATTATCTGGCGAAATTCAACCACTGAAACAACAACGAATCATTGACATGGATATCAGTTTGGAGCGAGGTCTCACAGGAGTATTTGAAATTGAGGAAATTGTAAAGATCTTGAGGAAAGAAAATGGAATTGATATTTGTGTGTGTAAAGTTCCATCAGAATTAAAGTATGTAGATTATATTGGTGTGGTGACGGGACGAAGTCACAGACATATGATTGGAATGGCCGAATATATTCGAAGAATTTTCAAACTCAAAAGACACAAAGGTGATGTTTTGCCAAGAATTGAAGGTGCAAATGGAAGAGATTGGATGGCAATTGATTTGGGAAATATTGCATTACACATTTTCTCACATGCGGCGAGAGTAAATTATGATTTGGAATCGTTATGGGCCCTGGGGTCTCAATATGATGAGGCATGTAACCAAAAAGAGGATGAAAATTTAGGTTCTTTGGATAAATATTCGATATATTTAGAGGACTTGAAACCAAAGACTGATTGATTCATGTGAAAATAAATAACTAGAAAAATTACATTTAAATTTTAATCATACAAGAAGTTTCATAATAATTATTGCTCCCCGTTGTATGACGTTGTGATAACAGAAGTTCTCTAATTTGTATCTTCCCGAAATAGAAATTTCTGTAATTCTCTAGAATTTGTGTGGCATCAAAGGAATCAGCCTTGTTATCTTTCGTAGATGAATCTTCTCGACTTTTAATGAATTTTGTGTTCATCAATGTCGCATGCAACTTAACTCGATCATACTGTTTTTTGCACATGCCCTTTCCAACGAAATATTCATATATTTTATCACAAATAACCTGAAGGGGTTCACAATCAACAGTTCCATACAAAACGTTAACAGCACTTGGATCGTCATTCATAATTCCAAGTCCTCTCATTTCAAGTTCAAGTTGTCCGACATCAGCTAAAATGGGATTCACAATCAATTCACGACATTCTTGTAAATATTGAGCCGCTAAACTTCGGTCTGTGTTATCCAAGAGCGTTAAACACACCACAGTCAAATGTAATTTATTTGGATTTTGAAAATGTTTTTCACTTATCCCATAAATTTTAGGATCAGATAATATTTTTGTTTTGAAATCAATGTAATTTTTCTGGATAAGTGGGTCAATCAGCGGAACCGACAAGAAATGAGTGAAATCAATTTTAGCTCTTGCCCCAATGACGATTATTTCAATGCGACGTCTCGCTGCTTGCACATTTTTCGGATTATTGCTACTGATTCTGATATCACCTTCTTGTCCTTGTTTTGGAATCAAGATTTGAGATCCAGTCTCAGTTTCAATTCGACGCCGTGTTGCACCCTTAGCTCCAACAATCTGTCCAAATAATTGTGATGGAACGTGAAATGAGGTAGAATACCGTCCATTAATTGATTCAATTTGATAATTATTGTCTTGATTTTCAGATTCTGGTTCTAATAGTGTTTCGTCATCATCTTCATCGAAATCATCTTGTTCAATGTATTTGCTGTGGATTTCATTGCTTTTCACAGTTAAATCACTTGTTGGATTGACACGATAACATCGGGATCCTATCCAGATTAAATCTGGCTTTAAAATGTCCATTTTCCTGAAATTTATTTAAATTTTACGTATTTTCCGGCTTAATTTTAAATCAAAACAAATAAACGTCAAAATTTTGACATTTCTGAACCCTGATGTTGTTTTGCAACCCTGCGATGATTAGGTTTTGCTTTTCATTTGGATTCACAACGAAGTTGCGATAAGACAAGAATATAAATTTTCTGCCTTTTAACATTTATAACTAAAAAACCTTAGTAATTTAAATTAAATTTACAAGTTTTAATTAAAAATAGTGTAAATTTAATGAAATTTATAAAATTTCTTGCAATGGCTGTGTTTTAATATAAAAAAAGTAATCTTAAAAAAAAATCAACGCTAAGAACAAAGAAAGACAATGGCAAAACGAAGTAACAATAGCAATATGATTAAAAGTGGTAATAGTGCGACAACAAAGGAACCCGGAAGTCTGGAGAATGAATTGTTGCCTGAGGCCTTGAATGATGTATTTCGTTGTTTTATATGCATGGAGAAGCTACAAGAGGCCCATTTATGTCCTCATTGCAGTAAATTATGTTGTTTTATGTGTATATCACGGTGGCTCAATGAACGTCGAAGTTGTCCGCACTGTCGACAAAGTCTGAATATTGGTGAACTGGTGAATTGTCGATGGTTGGAAGATGTTGCCTCGCAAGTTGAGAGTCTCCAGCACATTTGTGCCAATATCAAAGCAGGGAATTTCCCAGGGGCATTTAATCAAACAAATCAGGATCAGTGTATGACACACAAGGAAAAATTGAGTGTCTATTGTTGGACATGCAAATGCTGCATTTGTCATCAATGTGCTCTCTTTGGAGGGACGCATTCAAATCACACATTTAAACAACTGGACTTGGTTTATGAAACACATCTGCAACAAGTCAAAGAGGAAGTTTCCCAGCTCAGATCCCGCTCTGTTGAGTTACTGAATTTATTGAAAAATATCGAGGGAAATGTCGATGCAATCAAATGTGCTAAAGATGAAAAAGTCAGGGAAATTCGGAATGTGGTTGAATTGATGGTAAATTTTCTTTCCGTTTCCATGACAATTTTTTCAATTTTATTTGTAATTACTTTATAGGTTGGTCGCTTAGATACCCAACTCAAATTCAAATTACATACATTGAATCGTCAGAAACAATCACTTCAGAGTGAAACACGACAACTTGAGACAATTTTACAAGAAATCGATCATCAACTTACGACTTTCAGCAAATCTCAGTTAATCATGAAATCGCCTGAACTCCTCAAGATGATCCATCAAGTTCGAATCAAGCCAATCAGTAGTTGTTATGAAACAACTCCAATTTCTCCGGATTTTGTGAGTGAAGTTGTGCCGCCATATGACAGTGGAACATTTGTCATGCAAAATTTTACAAAATTACAACAAGAAGCTGAACCTGTCTATTCAAATCCACTTCGCACAGATGGATTGTGTTGGCGCTTAAAAGTCTATCCCTATGGAAATGGTGCTGTACGTAAGGAGTATTTGAGTGTTTTCCTTGAACTCTCAGCTGGATATCCCGAGACAAGTAAATATGAGTACAGGGTGCAAATGATCCATCCAAATACGTCAAAGATAATTCAACGTGAATTTGTGTCGGACTTTGAAGTGGGTGAATGTTGGGGCTACAATCGATTTTTCAGATTAGACCTCTTAGCTGAGGAGGGATATTTGAATACAGCGAAGGACACACTTGAATTGAGATTTCAAGTGCGTCCAAGTACATTTTTTCAAAAGTGTCGGGATCAACAGCATTACATTAATCGACTGCTCAGACAAGAACAACTTCATTTGAGCAAAATCAAGGATTTAAAAGGACGATTAGATCAGGAAATGACCAAAAATAAAGCTCTTGTTTCAACGGAAGTGACAACATTAAAATTCGTCAATGGAAATGGCGAGGAAAACGATAACAAAGCAGTTTTAAGTCCAATTCGAGAGAATTCAGGAGCAGGTGATAGCAAAAATATTTTGAAAATGGCTTTGACTGATGCAATTTCACCTGTTAAGAGTGAATGTGATAAGTGAGTCTCTAATTAAAATGATTTTCATTGATAATTTCGTTAAATTTGTAATTTTTTCAGGATTAATTGCAAACCTTCATCATCATCATCATCAAACATTGACTTTTTAAAAATCCAAGAAAACAAAACATTTTTGGCTGTGAATAATTTGGCAGCAAATAAGGAAACATCCTCCACCGCATCATCGCCTCGTATCCGTAATCCATCAAAAAATGTCACAAATGACGCATTTGACGATCTCCTTCAACTTCTGAATGTCACATCAAATTCAAGTTCCAATTCAAATCTCGACAAAAACATTACAAACCAAGATGAGAAGCCAAATCCCAAACCAACAAGTATTAATTTGATAAAAAGTGTGAAAAAAAATTTGTCTCATTCCTCACCGAATTTATGTTCATCGTCATCCGATCTGGATGCCATTGATTCAGATTCCCTTTTAGGTGCTGTAGGTGGTGCTGCTCCACACGCTTTATTGGACTGCAGTAGCTCAGAGGACGACGACCCCGAAACTGATACAATTTCCGGTGAGAATTTTGTGGAATATGCTGAAATTGCAATGGAACAACGCGTTAAACAGCAAAATCCTGGAAATGATAACATTGCAATTGATGATGAACTCATGCTGCTAACACTTTTTGATCAATCAACAATGAATTTGCCAAATAAGAGGAATTTAACACGACAAATTGGAAATCAATTCATTGAATCGCCAAACAGGAATTCGGTCAATACTGGAAATGTTGAATTGGATCAAATTATTGCGGATCGTATGATGTTGAGAGGTCAAACTCAAAAACCATCAAATAAACAACAAGTTTTTGAACCGATTCAATCTTCGTCGACGAGTGATACGCAAAATGGACGGAAATTTTTGACTCGTGCAAAACCACCAACGCAAAAAAATAGTTGCGTAACACCATCAACTAACGAATTTTTTTACAATAATCTGTTTGAATCGAATCCATCGAATTCCAATGAAAATCCTGTTTTTATGCCCTCATTTCAACCGACTCTCGTAACAAAATCAGAAAATAATCAAAGAAATTTCATCATTAATAAGGAAAATAAACGGAATAATAATAATAATTCAGATCGTTATTCGACTTTTAGTCTGCAAGAAGAGGACATTTTTGGAAGTTTAAGCACCGCTGCAACTGCCAACAATTTCGAGGGTGCTAACAAGCGAGAACAGAAAAGTAACACAGACAGACCAAATTCGTCCTAAATTTTAAAGGTATCCTATCATTAGATTTAATGAAAATAAAAAAAAAAATTTAAATGGAAATTAATCGTGACTTAAAATTAAATTAAATTTTGAATATAAAATAAAAAAAATACACGTACTTTTAGTATTTTAGCAATTTAATTGAAGTAGATTCCCGGTATTAAAATTAAATTGATCGAATTTGAATAAATTTCGAGCTTTTTATACAAATTTTATCAGTAGAACTTGAAATTTTACTACAATTTGGTGAAATAAAATTAAGATACAGGCCAATAATAAAATAAAATTAAATGTATTAGAATTCATTACACACATAAAAATATTTAGTGGAAAAATAAATTAAAATTAAAATCAATTGAAGTCGTATAAAAAAAATTTTAACAATTCATTTCATTTCAAGACAATATTTTAAATGGTTTTTATTTTTAAATTTCTTAAAAATTTCAACTTGGTAACATTTCAACAAAACTCGAAGGAAACATTCCTTTCCGTTTGCTATCCCCTTCAATTTCGCCTTCCATCCAGTAATCGTCATCTGTATTCTCATTCAATACAATCAAAATTTCACCTTCTTTGAATTCCAATTCATCGTCGTTATCGGCAGTGCAATCGTAAAGTGCCCGACATCGTTTTAATTTCACTTTGACTTCTAATGAAAATGGAGGAAATTTTAATTTAAATTACTTTGAAAATTCATAAAATTATGGAAATTTACCTTTATTCTGATCCTCAGTCGGCAAAAGTGATTGCCTATCAATACTGGATTTAGATATCTTATCGGTTTTAGTTTGAAGTGTACTGTAAAGTGTAGTAGGATTAACTTCGGTAGAGTGACGTAAGGTTGGTAATGTTCCGTAATTGTTGCTTGATTTACGTGTTTTTACCATGCCTGGAATATTAATCAATTTTTATTGTAAAAAATTTATAATTTCAAGAATTATGGTCAATTGATGTGAAGGTTGCACCTGAATATGAACTTTAAATTTTAAAAAAATGTTGCCAATTCATGAGCGTATCTAGCTTTATTTGGTGAGGGTAGCCGCCTAAGTAAAAAAAAATTCTTTCAAATTTCGAATAAAATTTGCATATATTTTCCAAATCTCAGGGGTAGCCAACCTACCCCTGGTAGATACGCCCCTGCAGCCATGTTAAGTGACGTTAAGATTGACCAAAAATGAGTACAACGAGCTTCATCGTATCAAAGTTTTTCCAACCAAAACAATATCAGATTTGATCCGATTTTAATCATCTTATGATCGATAAAAAGGTGTGAATTTGAGTGATTGAACGGTGCAAAAATTATCAATATGATATTTCTTGATCAAAAGTTACAGCCATGTAAAGTGACGTTAAGATTGACCAAAAATGAGTACAACGAGCTTCATCGTATCAAAGTTTTTCCAATCAAAACAATTTCAGATTTGATCCGATTTTAATCATCTTATGATCGATAAAAAGGTGTGAGTTTGAGTGATTGAACGGTGCAAAAATTATCAATATGATATTTCTTGATCAAAAGTTACAGCCATGTAAAATGACGTTAAGATTGACCAAAAATGAGTACAACGAGCTCCATCGTATCAAAGTTTTTCCAATCAAAACAATATCAAATTTGATCCGATTTTAATCATCTTATGATCGATAAAAAGGTGTGAATTTGAGTGATTTAACGGTGCAAAAATTATCTTTGGGGTGTTGTTTCATCAAAAGTTACAGCAATGTAAAGTGACGTTAAGATTGACCAAAAATGAGTACAACGAGCTTCATCGTATCAAAGTTTTTCCAACCAAAACAATATCAGATTTGATCCGATTTTAATCATCTTATGATCAATAAAAAGGTGTGAATTTGAGTGATTGAACGGTGCAAAAATTATCAATATGATATTTCTTGATCAAAAGTTACAGCCATGTAAAATGACGTTAAGATTGACCAAAATGAGTACAACGAGCTTCATAGTATCAAAGTTTTTCCAATCAAAACAATATCAAATTTGATCCGATTTTAATCATCTTATGATCGATAAAAAGGTGTGAATTTGAGTAACTTAACGGCGCAAAAATCATCAATATAATATTTCTTGATCAAAAGTTACAGCCATGCAGGAGCGTATCTAGCTTTATTTGGTGAGGGTAGCCGCCTAAGTAAAAAAAAATTCTTTCGAATTTCGAATAAAATTTGCATATATTATCCAAATCTCAGGGGTAGCCAAGCTAAAAAATGACACCAATCATTGAAAAACATCGCCAATCATTGAAAAATTTCACTGATCATTAAAAAATTGTCGCTGATCATTAAAAAAATGTTGTAATCATTGAAAAAATTTTGGTAATCATTAAAAAATGACACCAATCATTGAAAAATTTTGCTATTTATCTAATAATTTTTTTTTAGGTGCAAACTTCACACTCGTCATATAAAATTTCAAATTAAACAGTAGGATACGCACCATACTTATCGGAACCTCTATCAATGTTTGAAGTTAGGAAATTACTGTCATTTATTGAGTAAATGTTAGATTTTTGACTAGAAACTAACTGGCCTGCCTTTTTCAAGCTCTGTGCTATTTGTGTTGAATCGCAAGTCGATGACCGGGATCTTGTTGGAATTGGCGAATCTCCTCCCGTGAAACTTGCTGGACGGGATGACGATTTCTATGAACAAAAAATATATTGAAATTATGAAACGAATAATGAAAAAATAATCATTGAAAAAAAAACCTTTTCATCGAAAACGTAATCGTCATCCGAAAAATCTGTATAAATGATATCATCTTCCGATGATAAATTCCAAACTAAATCAACGTTGTCAAAAACTGATTTTTCTTTTGATTCTGCCTGCTGAATCTAAATTCAAATTAAAATACAAAAAAAATTAAATGTGATGATTTAAATTGAATTGAATTCAAGGCAACAGTACCAATTTAACACATTCATCGTGTTTCTTTTCCCGTGCTATATCAAGGGCCGTTTGACCATTTTCATTCATTATCGTGTAATCGCATCCAATTCTAAGCAATAATTTCATACATTCTCTTCTATCATACCAAGCACATAAATGCAATGCAGTTGCCGATCTAAAATCATCATTAGAAGTTTTAATTTGGTGATTGAGAGCTGCCGGGTTCATGTGTTGGATCAAAAATTCAACTATTGACAATGCACATGGATTGTATTGTAAAACTGCTAAATGGAGTGCCGTTTCTCCAAATCTCTGAAATGTGAAACAATTTAAGAGATTAAATTTGAAATAAAATTAAGGATGAAATTGAATTTTACCGTTCCTGGCAGACTTTGACCTAAATCCGCTCCTTCAGCCCAAGCTTGGAGGACTTGACAGATATCTGCATTGAAAATACCTTGCTCTAAATCGACCATCAAATCTTGACTGTTGGTCGTTGTATGTAAAATGTATCTTCTAGCCACATACTTAGCTTTAATGTATTCATATCGATCATCCCTTAAATGGAATGGAATTGAAATTAAATTTCATTGCAATATTTTTTTTTAATGTAACTTACATTGAGCAATCAGGTTTAATCTTCAAATCACCAACTGTCGCTTCAAATACCTCATTGAACGTATTATTCCCCATAATTCTGGCTATTAAAAGCTGTGCTGGTGTTAAATTATCTAGAGTTAGACTTTGGATTCGCGAGTAATGGACACCCAATTCTCTGTGGATGCCCGAACAATGAATACAAACTAAAATGCCAAAATTCAAGCTCATCCATGTAACATCTGAAAAAAAATGATATGAAAAAAATTTAATTTTTTTTAAATTAAATTTAATATTCACCATTTTTGGATGCACAATCACAACACTTGTCATTTCCTGGTAACAGCTGCACATTTTTAATCAAAGTCTTTTGATATTCTTGCAAACTTGGATTTAAATTAGTATTCGTAGTATGTTGAAATGCTTTACTGAGTTGCTTTTCCTTGCAATTAACTAATACTGAAATCCAAACGTCACGTTCTTGCTCTTGCTCCGTTTGAAAATGGTAAAGACGGTTATCTGCAAAAGAATTTAAATTTAAAATTGTGACATTTCATTGTGAGAATCGAAACTTACAACTAATTAAATCAAAGCATTTCTTATCATCTGGTACGGGCTTAATTTGGCATGTGAGAAGATTAACTTTTGTTGGCATCTTTAATTCGTCGGCATGGAATATGCTTAAAAATCCGTCGATTACTTCGCATTTCCTGCGTTGCCAGACTTTGCGCATTTTTCCTTCACTTTTCTTAAGGAGATATCCTTGAAATGAAAAAAAAACATTTCAATGATGTGAGTTTTAATCAAATTCCATTTAAAATGTTACCAGTTTTGGTTGTGCCATGGCTTGAATCTCCTTGCAATTGATGAAGTGAATAAACCGCGTTCTTGTCTTGAACTAAGAGCTGGAAAATGAAATTTAAAATGAAATTTCAATGATTTTTTTTAATATAATTTCATGTTAACCTCATTCCTATCTAAATCAGGGGCACTCCTGAGCAATAAACGCAGATCAACCAATTTTTTCTTCTCCTCGTCTTGCTTTGCTCGGATTCCTTGCAATTTTTTACTTAAATCTTCTATGTAAGTTCCGAAATGTTCGATTGTCTTCAATCCGTCTTTAAAAAAGCTGTGAAATAAAAAATATGTTAATTTTAATGTCATTTTAATTTCATATTCGCAATCCATACTTGTGTTGTGCATGATAATATTCAATCAAATGCTGCAATAGTTCTATGCCTTTTTTGGTTTTAATGTCATTGAATTTCAACAGATACTGAAATTAAATTAAATTTTTTTTATATTTTTTTTATAATTATAAATTGAGGAGTTTTAAATTTACTTCACACATTTGAAGCTGAAACATCCTCCGTTCCTTTTCCATTTCGTCTGCAACTTCCGATGGATACACTTCAGAGCGCAACATACCCACTTCTTTGGCTTGAGCTTTTTTCTCTTTTTCTATTTTTAAATATTTGACATCGTATTCTTTTGACGCCTTTTCAAATGGTTTTTTCAGTTCACCTTTGGCACCTCGGAGTTCACTCTTCAAGAGCGAATCAACTGGGAACATGATCAAATTGTTGAGACTTTGCATCTGTGAGAAAAAATTTTCATGGATTTAATTTTTGTTTTAAATTGAATTTCAATTAAATTTTACCAAAGTTTTCATTAATGCACTCAATTCTTTAGTTACTACGGAAAATTTTAAAAATGCAGCTCCTATATCTGGCTCCTCTTTTGACAATGCAACACTACCTAATCTCTCTAACGCTCTAACTAGACACATTTCGTTTTCGACATGAGCTAAAATGAATTAATTGAGTCATTTTATTGAATTGCAATTTAAAATTAACTTACAGTTTCCTGAATTTATGATTGCCTTAGTCGCTTTTTTCAGTTTTGATAAGCCCTCTCTATCGAAGTCGATTGTCTGGAAGTGTGAAAATAAAAAAAAATATGAAACATCCTTTCCATATATGATTTGTGTATATATATGTACGTATGTAAGTGTATTCATTAGAAAATTGTGCAAATTGAGTGAAAATATTTTTTTCTTCTCCACTTGAAATTCCATTTAAATTTCATTCAAATTTACCTCTTCAAGGATGTTTACAGTCTTCTTTAACTGAGGAATTTTCTCTGCAAAAGATGAAATAGTTGGATTCTTAAAATCTTCTTTAGTGTCGTCTACAAAATCAGAAACTCCAACAAATCCTGGCATTTTATCTGAATTTCTAATCCGATTTCACTTATTTCAAATTGGCTTAAAATATTTGTACGATTAAAATTAAATAGTGGCTTCTCTTTTACAATTAATTTATTTTACAGGGACATTTACACAATTTTTTAAATCAACACAAAAATTTCTTTTTCACTTCTTCATGTTTACAGTTTTATATTTAAAGTTTGTCAATTGAAATGACCTGGTTAACATTTCGCTGTGACACTGAATTTCGACTGGGATTTTATTGGAAAAAACCGTTGAGTTTTGAGTTGTAGAATTTTTGAGCTCCTAAAATTCCAAAGGCTTTTTGTGAAATATTTATGACTTTCAAGGGTTAAAATGACTTGAAAATATTCATTTAGAATAAAAATAATCATATTAACATACAAAAGAAATATTAACGATGCTTACCATTTTTAATTGCATTTCCTGTCGATTTTAAATAAAATGCGCGTCTGTGGTGATCTGAATTGTCTGTCTCTCGACTAAAGCAATTTGTATGTAACACTTGTATAAAAAGTTTTCAAAGAAAACAAAACGTGAATAGAACGTGACTGATTAAATTTATCCATTTCGGAAAAGTTGGCCATTTTGAAAAATTTCTCAAGTTTTGAAAATTTCCGCGGTTATCTATAATTTCAAAAGTTACACGATTTTACGAAGTTTGTTCCTTTCCCTCTGTTTTTCATAATTTATAGAAATTCCGTCTATTAAAAATATTCCGTGATTTTGCAAATTTCCCTTTTCAAAAATTTATTTTCACGAGTTTTAAACTCTTGTTCGGACTCGTGGTTTTTTGACAAAATCTACGATTTTCGAGAATTTGTTTAAAAAGAATTTGACAAAGTTTAAATGGCAGACACGGATGGGTGGACAGCATGATCGTCGACAATACTTTCATATCTACGAGAAATGCGCTTTATCTCTATACCCATTGTGGGCTTTGTCATATAGCTCAGGATATTTCTTGATAAGGTGGATGAGTTTAATTGAATTATTTAGATCCTAATAATACTCAAAATCTCGACGTTTATGATCAATTGGGGACTTTTGCTTCTGCTTTTCGTATGGCAATTTCGGCTTAGGCTTCTGCGTTTTTGTGCTTTCATTTTCGCTTCATAAATCTCCCATGATTCGCATGAATCTTCGCTCTCCAAAACAATTCCATTCGATGGAGAAACATCTAAGTATTCTTCCTCTTGATATACATTTTCTTGCAATATTATCTGAAAAAAATCATATTACAAACCAATTTTGAGTTTTACTAATTTTTTATTTTATACCTGATTTTTATTTACATTACATTTTTAGCAGTCTCTTACAAATTAATCAAAAGAAACACATTAACAACATGAAACACATGAAGTAAAAAACATCAAGTAAATTAATGGTTATTTTCCTGTCAAAATCAAAAGTCAAACTTTTACCTGCGAACCTAGTTACTCCGAGAAAGTCTATGGATAAAATTTCACTTGAGATTTCATTTGACGTTTAATTTCTGTATAAATTCCCATACGGAAACTTCAGAATTTTGTGTCTAAAATTTTTAAACGTCAAAATGAATTCAATTCTATCGACTTAGCCCGTTACAAAAAAAATTTTTTTTCGTTCTGGGAATGCGCTCGTGTATTTCATTCACGATTACGTTTCCATTTTTTTCATTTTTATTAATTCAATGCTTACCATCCTTTTAATGCACTCACTCGGTGGTTTGGTTGTCAGTTACGTCAAAAAAACTCAAAATAAAAATAACCGCCATCGTTGAAAAGAGAACACAAAAGCAAAACACAGTACAAATAAAAAATTCCATTTTAATTACAAATTTTAATGAATTAACATATATATTAAGCATTTTTTTTTAAAACGTGTTAAAATTTTCACATCAATCATAAAAAATTAAAATAAGTACAATGGATTCTTCGTCAGATGACTTATTTGATGATGAAGAGATGGCAAGTGGTGACTTGACCATAGATGAAAGTAAGACAACATGTTTTTTTTTATTTTAACATTTTCTTATAAGACAATTAATTTCATAACATTTAGCAAAAAATGATACCAATGATTCGGATTATGACTTTGATGAAAATGATAGTGAAGAAGCGTCTGATGAATCACAAATCCAAGATGAATCAAAAGAAATGTCCACTGCTGAGTCTGAAAAAGTACGGAATAGTCGTGAGAGAAACAAAGAATATTCAAGAGATTCAAAGGTTTCTGGTTCGGAGGACTCGGAAGATGAAAGCAAAGAATATATTGATGAAAGTTTAATTGGACGTCGAGGAGCTGGAACAAAAAAACCTTCACAATTTAATGAATCTGAATATGAAGATGTTTCTGAAAATGAGACAAATGAAGTATCGAAAGTAAATAAAGAAGTTTGGAACAGTCGAAGGTCAAACAATGAAAGTTCAAAGGTCTCAGAGGTGTCCGAATCAGAGAACTCAGAAGATGAAAGTCATGACAATGTTGATGAAAGTGTCATTGGACGTCGCGCACCAAATACTGCAAATAAAAAACGAATTGCCGTAATTGACTCGGATGACAGTGAAGCAGAATTGGAATACGAAAGACGTGCGTTATCTCCTAGCACTCGTCGCAGCATTGGAATATTTGTTGGGGAAAGTAGCGATGAAAGTGAGATTGCGGAGGAGGAGGAGGAAGAAGAAGAGGATCAAGAGAACGAGGAAGAAACTAGAAATGAAATTGAAAACGAATCCGAAAATGAATCCCATGAAATGATTAATTCTGAAAATCAAAAGTCAGAGATTGAGGAAATTACTCGAGAAATCAGTGAAAATCCTCGTCAAACTCTGTACAAACCACGTTTAAGTGAATTTGAGACATCTATCCAGCAAAAAATTTCATCGACAATTTCTCCACATGCAAGAAATGACCCTGAAATTAGAGTTATCAATGATTCACTTGATGATTCCGTTCAAGAAATCCATAAAAGTAATGAAATTTTTGAAGTGAGCAGCAGTTTTGACTCCTCTGACATTCAAAATATTCCTTCCAAGGGCAAAATCCAACCAAAAATCACTAATTTACTTGTCAAGGTAAGAAAGTTTACTCATTTCAAAATAAATTTATTTCAATTTCATTCAATTTCCTAGAAACCAGAGTCCACGAGCACACCAAAGGCACCAAATAGACTCAAAGAAACCGTTAGTCGAAGTTTCTTTGAAAATGAATGTCGCCAATTAGAGGAATTGAAACAGAAGAAGGAAACACTTGAAAAAATAATGCCTCGCCGTTTTGATTTCCCAGACAAAGGTTTAAAACTTGAAACTCAGCTCCAAAAGCTTGAAATGTCAATCAAAGATCAAGCAAAAAAATTAGAGAACATGGAAGTCGACGAAAATAAAAGTCTGAAAACTTCAATTCGTAATCAATCGGCGTCAAGTGATATTCAGTTAATAGACAACGCTGAAGATTCAGTGAAGGCCGTTGAAACATCAACCGAATTATATTCAATTCATGAATTGCCCGAAATCGCTCCAATTAAAAAGCCACTGCAAGAAATTAGGTCAGGAGGAGGAAATAATTTGAATTGGAATGAGATTGAGGCTGCAAATAATTTAGTTCAACCCAAATATACGGGAAAGCAGGGGATGAAAACATTTGAAAATCAAAAAGCACTCACAGAAAAACGTTTACATAACATTCATGGCTCACTGGCAACACAACCGACAGAAGATGACCTTCATCCCACACCTGCTGCACTTAAAATTGAACTTATGGATCATCAGAAACATGGATTGGCTTTCATGTTGTGGCGTGAAAAGCACAAACCGAGAGGTGGAATCCTTGCTGATGATATGGGTTTGGGGAAAACACTCAGTATGATTGCATTGATTGTCGAGAAAATGGAGGATGAGGAAAATGAACAGGAGAAAGATGACGATGACTCGGATTTAGAGGAAAGTGATGGATGGCAAGGAAGAGGAAGAAGAACTAGTTACAATGGTGGTACCTTAGTTGTGTGTCCAGCTTCATTGTTAGGACAGTGGCAATCTGAAGTCGAGACTCGTGTTCGTCGCAATACTGTTAGCTTATACGTCCATCACGGATACAATCGTGAACCTAAATCAAAATATTTAGCACGAGAAGACATCGTAGTGACAACATACCAAATTGTAGCATCCGAATATAAGACAAACGCTGCATTGTTTGGTGTCAAATGGAATCGCATCATTTTAGATGAAGCTCATGTAATTCGCAACCACAAAACAAACATTTCCATGGCATGTAGTGAGCTTCGTGGTAAATATCGATGGGCTCTCACGGGTACTCCAATTTGCAATAAGGAAATGGACATTTATGCACTTTTGAGATTTTTGCGTGTAACTCCATTTAATGACCTGCCCACATACAAACGTTGGTTGGAAGATAAACGCGGAGGTGGAGGTCAAAGAATTCACGCTTTAATGAAAACGATGATGTTGCGACGTACTAAAGAGCAATTACAAGAAAAGCAAACCCTTAAATTACCTGATAAACATACACATGAAGTTGAAGTGAAACTCACACAAACTGAATCAAATGTCTATTCAAAAATCCTTGCATATTCAAGAAATTTATTCACAGAATATTTACAGCAAAAGCATGGAAATCAAGGCATGGATTACATGCAACGCAGTGGAATGGATGACCAAAAAGCAAAATTCGCGAAAATGGCTGATAAATTTGCACAAGTTCACGTTGCTGGTAATGTTCAAGTTCATCAAATTTTGACTTTGCTTCTCAGATTACGACAAATTTGTGATCATCCTGGGTTGATTCATGCAGTAAGTTGTCTACATTTACATTTCAACTGTTTTAATTTTCATTTAATTTCATTTCAGATGTTACACACTGAAGATCTTGACACCTCAAGTGCAAATGAAACACACTCAAGTTTAAATGAGATCGATTTAATTAAACAGCTTGAAACACTTGAACTTAGTGCAGCACACGATGAAGAGCAAGCAGCTCGTTTTGCAGCAAAACTTATGTCTCCAACGAATCCTGTGTTTGATTTGTCCACTCAAAGCTCTAAGATTAAGAGTGTATTAGATCATTTTAATAACCATGTTAGAGAAAGTGGTGAAAAGGCAATTTTCGTATCGCAATGGACAAGTGTCCTTCGTTTATTTGAAGACCATCTCAAGGAAGCAGGTGTCCGTTTTTGTAAATTAACGGGAGAAGTTGCAGTCAAAAATCGTTCCGAAATAATTGAGCAATTCAATCGAACAGGACCAAATGCTCCACAAGTCATGTTACTCTCACTCACAGCTGGTGGTGTTGGACTCAATTTAACTGCAGCAAATCACTTATTCATGATCGATCCACATTGGAATCCACAGTTGGAGAATCAAGCACAAGACCGAGTTTTTCGTGTGGGTCAAAAACGTGTCGTTAATTTGTACAAATTCATTACAGCAGATTCAATTGAAGCCCGAATTAAATTGCTGCAACAAAAGAAAATGGATTTAGCTAATACGGTGCTCACTGGTGCAAAGAATATGGGATCAAAATTAACAATGCAAGATTTACGTTCATTGTTCGAAGTGTAAAATTTTAATATTTTTTATTTTTCGTGCATTTTTTTTATGTAGATAAATAATTCGAATTCATCAGGGTCAAAAAACTGTGTTTTTCAATAAATATGATTTTTATAATTTCTATAAAAAAAATACCAGGCGTTTACATTTTTACTTGAATAAAAAACCAGACGCCCCCATTTTTCAATTTTTCTTGAATGGCAAACCAGACGCCTCCATTTTTCAATTTTTCTTGAAAGAAAAACCAGACGCCCCCATTTTTCAATTTTTCTTGAATGAAAAACCAGACGCCTCCATTTTTAAATTTTACTTGAATGAAAAACCAGACGCCTCCATTTTTCTTTTTTCCTGAAATGAAAAACCAGACACCTCCATTTTTTAATTTTTCTTGAATGAAAAACCAGACGCCTCCATTTTTTCAATTTTACTGGAATGAAAAACCAGCCGCCTCCATTTTTCAATTTTACTGGAATGAAAAACCAGACGCCTCCATTTTTCAATTTTACTGGAATGAAAAACCAGACGCCTCCATTTTTCAATTTTACTGGAATGAAAAACCAGACGTCTCCATATTTCAATTTTTCTTGAATGAAAAACCAGACGTCCCCATATTTCAATTTTTCTTGAAAGAAAAACCAGACGCCTCCACTTATTGAATACCTTCAACGTCATTTGAATTAACAGTAGATTTTCTTTTATTTTTTTCCTTATTCAGTTACATTTTATATAAAATTCTTCTTCGACAGGATTTTTTTTATTATTTATCATTATATTTTTTTTTGAGAAACGTACGTAATACAATTAAAATGTTAAATTTTGATCATTTTGCTGGTTGAATGGCTGGAGGAGTCGGAGGCACTTTGAAACATCGCAACAAGAAAGCAGTGTAAATGACAAATCCTATTGCTATCGCTATAATAATATACATGAAAATATTGAGTTCAGGTTGTCTAAACCTATTTTTACGGAGCCATTCCAAGACGTCTTCTTCTGAATGGAGATCGCCTGGAAATTAAATTTTAAATTCATGTAAAATTTGAATGTTATTTAAAATAAAATGTCATCATACCTCGATATATACTTGGAAAACGTTTCCTGAAATAGACCAGAGCAGGAAGTTTTGACACGCCCCATTTTCGTGCGTATCTTGCATCAGACATTTTTACAAATGTAATATCAAGATTATCCGTTTCACCATCGATGTTTTCCAAGTTTTTCAGTACAATTGCGCTTTCTTCCTGGTCTTGTTCATCTGAAATTTCAAAAAAATGCTTTACTGATACTTAATTAACAAAATGTAAGATCTTACAGAAATAAACTGAAATAAATTCATTTTCATTCAATAATTTATCGAGCATTTTCTTGTTAACTTCTTCAATTTCATTTTTGATCTCAAAAATATCCTGGGAGGTTAACCAACTTAGAATTTTTTCGTGTTGATGCAAATCTCCATCATATAATAAGGGCTTTTGCTTCCTGAAATAAACAAGTGATGGAATGTTGACAACACCATACTTATGGGCAGCCTCAACGTTGGCTATTTTTACAAAATCAATTCCAAATTGATCGGCTTCACCATCGATTATTTCGAGTTGTTCTAAGATAGCATCACATTCAACACAATCTTCGTCATCTAAATGAAAAAAAATAAAAAAAAAAATTTAAAAAACGTTAAACGTAATCATGAACAATATACACGAGCGCATTTCTATTCATCTTTAGAAAAAGGCCATTTAAGAAAATTCGATTATTTTGGAAATTCAACCATTTGAAATTCGACTCAGACAGGCGGACGGCATAAACGGCCCCAATAGTCGCATTTTTTCCTGATCCAAGAGAAATGCGCTTTCAACAATCTGATAGAATTAGATTCGAATTTAAATTTCAATGAAACTTACAGAAAAATACACAAAGCAACGGTGATTCATTCATAAGTCTATCTAACATACGATCGTTAACTTCTTCAATTTCATCAGCCAATTCTCGATTTGAGTCATCAATTAACCATTCAAGCACTGATTGTTCATTATTCATATCACCTTCGAACAGCAGCGGATTTCCATTTCTATGAAAAATAATTTTAAATGTAAAATTAACGGTCAAAAATTCAAAAAATAATGATTCAATGTCACCTAAAGTACACGAGACCAGGGAAAGTTTTAATTGAATATCGCTTCGCTAACTGCAGATCTTGAATTTTAACCATGTGAATGCCGAAAACGTCACACTCATCATCGATTTGTTCCAATCTGTCGAGGATCTGATCACAGATGTTACAGGTTGGTTTGTCTAATTGGAATTGAATTTTAATTCTGTTCTGTTTAAGTGAAATTTTAATTAACTTACAGAAATAAACAGCTAAATATTGAGTTTCATCGACCATACTTTCCAACATGACACGGGTGATTAATTCGATGCGCTCTTCCGTTTTTTGTTGGATCAACCATTGTAACACTTCTTCCTCCTCACTCAATGGACCATCATACACATTCGGGACATTATCTTCAAAATATACCATGACAGGGAAATCTGTTACACCGTACTGTTCCGCAACCAAGAAATCCTGCGTTTTGACGAATGTTATTTTGTGACGATCACAGTCATCATCGATGTTTTCAAGTTTTTCCAGGATTCCGGCACATTGTTCACAGTCGTCAGTGTCTAAAATTTTTGTGAATGAGATAATTTTACATTTACAATGAAATTTCACTCACAAAAATACACAGCAATCGATGGGGACGTTTCAATTAAATTTCGCAATTTTGCTCCCTCCAAATCTTCAATGAAATCTCCGGCTGGATTTCTTTGAGTGAGTAACCAATTCAAAATTGCCTCTTCTTCATACAAATCTCCAGCGTAAATTAAAGGTTCCTTTGAACCAGTTTTAAAGAAAACAATTGCAGGCAGTGCAAATACACCAAATTCTTTGGCCATATCCTTGTCATGAATCTTCACAAAATTAATGCCAGAGGCATCTGCTTCATCATCAATATGTTCGATTTCGGTGAGGACTGTGGCACATTGTTTACAATCATCACTATCTAAAATATTGTCAAATATTAATTGAAATTTAAATTCATTTTAAATGTTTGGTTCATACAAAAGAAAACCGCCACATAATCGGACGTTTGACGAATCTTTTGGAACATTCGCTTATTTACACTTTCAATGCGGTCCGTGAGTTGCATATTATCAGGATTCGTTAACCAGTCAAGGAGCTCTTCTTCATCATCAATTTCACCATCGTAATTTATTAATTTTCCTGTTTAATTTAAATTAAAATTAATCTTCACTGTAAATTTAAAAAAAAATACAAAAAACCAGACGTCTCCATATTTTTATTCATATTAATAAGAAACCAGTCGTCTCCATTTTAATTTTTTTTAAATGATCAAAGTAATTTACCTTTACGGAAGTATGACAATCCAGGCAAATCCCGGTATCCGTATTTTTTGGCCATTAATTTGTCGGTACATTTTACTATCATGATTCCATATTCAGAGGCTTCGTCATCGATCAATTCAATGTGTCTCAATATGATTGATGATTTTGGATCGTTTTCATCATCTAATGAAATATTTTTTTTTTAATTCAAATTTCATTTATGAATGAAATGGATAAAATTACTTACAAAAAACAATTGCAAGGAAATCCTGTGAATCGATGAGTTCTAAGAGTTCAGCTCGATCAACTTCATCAATGCTCTCGTCAGTTTTTTGTTCAATGATCCATTGGAGGACTTCATCGGCAGTGGATAGGTTTCCTTAAATGTGTAATGTGAAAATGATAAAATGTGATTCGTTTGAAACGTTTTCTATGGAAATTTTGACCAATGTGATATTTTTATAATTTTTTGATCAAATGAAAGGTGTTTTGAATCACAGTCACTTTTAGTGCATTTCGTAAGAAAATATGCACTATTACAGACGTTTAGTCCGCCGTCACTCTGACACTGATAGCTATCCATAACTCTGGAATGGTCCATCGGAGCGAGGTCGGGGTTTTCAAGTAGGATAGTGGAGCTTTCGAGGTTTATTTATAACTCATTAGTTTTGAGATTGGGCTTCAGAGCCTGAAAACGGTAAAAAGCCCAAAATGTCCGTTTTTTCAATTTTTTTCAAAATGGAGGATTTTTTTATGAAATTTTAAAATGACGGTTATTTTCAAAATGGCGGTTATTTTCAAAATTAATTATATTTAATGAAACGAGTCCCATCGAAGTGCACTTTTCTAAACCACGTAGTGGTTAGAATTTCCCATTTTTTTCACATTATCGATTTTTTGTGGCCACTGAGAACGATTAAGACCAACTTATGGAACACAGTTAATGGAGCAGTCATTTTGATATATGACGTGAATATTTAATTTTTTTTCACTTCAATTGATAAAAATGCGAACCAAGCAAGTGACTTGACTGCAAAGGCAGCGCATACTCCTTGAAGAAGATTTTTTTTCAGAATTTGACCTTGACCATTTAAAACCCGTTTCAAAATAAGACCTTAGTCAAACATTTTGCCTCTCCCCATGGTTTTGTAGTCAAATCGATTTTTTTTTTGTTTCACTTAAAGTTTGAATTTTTTCAGAAAATTGGGCCAAATAGAAAGAAAAGCTATTAAACTTCCTTTCAAGGGACCCGCGAAACTTAATAACTTGTGACTCAATCCTTTCATTTACCCACACAAAGCTTACCTTTAAATCAAAAAAACTTCTAAACCTTAAAATTATTATTTTATCTTATACTCAAACTAATTTTACCTTACATAACCCTGAAAATTCAATTATAATAAAAAAAATCAATTTAAATATGAAAAATTTTTTCATATTTTTTTGAATTAAATATTTGAGTTACATTATTTTTTCACATTAAATTTCGTAATCAACCAGCAAAAAAAAAAAAATTATCAGCGAGGAGTCAAAACGTGTATTACAATAGCAGCAGCATTGTTTCCTATCTCAAAATTTTTATGCCAATTTTCAAATTTTTTTCTTATCTGAATAGAGCTGACACCGAATAAGATAATAAAAAAAAATTAAACACTTTTGCTAATCACAGAAAAAAAGAAAAAAGTAAAATGTGTAATTGTGCAAATTTGTGTGTAAAAGAAAGATACAAAAAAAGATAAAAATAATACTGAGACTGTTTTGCTCTCAATATATATTTATTGATTACCGTGATCAGCATGTAAAATATATTTATTTTTGTGAGGAAATAATGTAACTCAAACATAAAAGCAAAACTATTGTGCATATAATACGTGCAATTAAAAAAATGTTTTATATAAAATAAAATAATAATAAATAAAAAAATAAAATTAACAATGACATAGTAAGCAAAAAAATGTTTTAATATATTTACATATCTCAAATAATTTTTAACTTCTTAACAACTAGTTAACAGTTCAGAAGTCGTAATGTTGCACATTAAAATTATAAAAAAAAAATTAGAATCACATGAAAAATATATAAATTTTTTTGTTTAATCTTGAATTTACTTGAAAGTTAAAAGTTAAAAGTTAAATGATTATTTTTAAATTTTTTTTTTTGATATTTTTTTTAAAAAATAGAAAGTTGTATGTTTTTTTCTTCTTCTTAAACCTCGATGAATATCCACTTCTTAAATACCATGATGTCGATGGGTTGAGTGTTGTGATTTCGCTTTTCGGCTCAAACAAAGTGTGTATTTTCATTTTAAATTAATTAATTTGCTTAAAGATCTAGTTGGTGGTTCAGTTCAGTTAAATATTTTTTTTTGTTTTTTGGTTTTGTTTGATTGTGAAAAATTTCAGATTTCCAGTTCATTCTAGTTGGAGAAAATGCATCTAATTAGTTTCATCCAGCCCACATCAGTACCAATTAAGTCCACAGTCTCAACTGTATTACCTTTTTTTGTAACTTTTTTTGAAGCACTTCCTTTAGTCTTTGTCTTTGTGTCGTCTTTCTTTGTTGCAATTTGTTTTTTTGGCTTTGGAGGTGCCTTTTCCTCCTTGGGAAAGAAAAAGCAAGATCCATCTTTGTTTATGATTCGTTTCCTATTGACCACTGAAAGAGTCGTGTCTTTATCGGCTGGTTTTGGACAGCATTGATATGATAAATTATTATCATTTTTATCGTCATCATCTTCAAGTCCAAGATTGAAACATTTATTATCTGTGTAATAAAAACATGTCTCTATTTAAGAATTCTCATTTTACAAACAAAAATAATATTTTTTAAGTTTTAAAGACATTCCAACTTAAACTTCAATCACAATGGGGGTTAGTTTACAAAAGCAATTTTAAACCCGAATTAACATTGAACAAAAACATAGACCTCATGCGTTTTAGAAGCACGTTAAATTAATTTTTAGTACAACTCGTAAGAAAATGTGCACTATTACGGGCAAATTTGAGGTTGCTATCCCCAACCCAAAATCGGTCTATCGATGCAAAGTCGATGTGTTGCAAAGGAAACTCATAAGGAATGGGCTCAAAAGCCTTAAATTTATGAAAACCGTTAGAAGTTTCCAACAAGGAAAGTTCAAGGATATTGCCAGGAAATTGCTAAGACCAACATCCATAAAATCGTCCACTTCGACTAATGGAAAGAATTTCTAATTTTTTTTTTTTAAATTTCAGTGAAAAGTACGCTAAAGCAATATTTCGGCAGCATGTCCTTAAACTGGTAAATGAATTGTCTTAACAGGAATAGTGATAGTGTTGGATATGATGATGGATCAAAAGGGCACAATAAGCTCCACAATGAAATAGAAACAGAATTTTGAATCTTGATTTAAGTAAACAGAAAATATGGGGTTGGAAGATCAGCAGCAGAATTAGCTTACAAGGAAAAAAATCGAAAGTAAAAAGATGGTAAGTTTTCTAAACTTCTTCAAAAGGTATTTAAACTGAAGAGTAAATTAAACGAATTTTGTTTCAAGGTCACACATGTTCACACAGAGTTAAGCAGCTGAGCATCACACAATAAAATCAAAATCTGTAACAAAAATGTAGCTTTTTTTTAATCAATCGATACTGAAATTATTAGTTGAAAACCATTCTCCAAATTCAAGTCGTTTATTGCAAGTCATATAATGTTAAAACAAAATTCACAATTCTTCAAACTTCGATGTTTGTCAAGGTTAACATACATTTATGCTGTTTAATGTTCCATTAATCCATTATTGGGATTCTTTTATGAATTTCAAAAAAAAATAAATCAAAATCGGTTGATAAAAAAAAATCAATCATAAGGTAAAAACTCCTCTAGTTAAATTGAGACTCATTTAAGTACGAATTAATGATCAGTATTTATGTACAACGAGTGATTAATTGATACTTCAAATATAATATAAAAAAAAAAATAAATAATTAATGCAGGACAGCTCCATTCAAAGATAATAAATAATAAAATTTGATCATGCTTTTCAAATAATAATACTGTCTTACTTTTCTGGTTTGTCAGCCACTGTAATACACGTTTTTCATCCTTTAAAGATCCTAAAGTTTTTTTAACAATAAATTAAGATCTTTTCAAGTTAGATTTCATTGAAATTTGTTTTTTGATTTGACAAAAGAAATTTAATATTTTACATATTTTTTTTCTGAGATAAACATCAGTAGAATGCTGTAAATATTAACTTAAACCTTTAAAGTGTAATATAGTCAAAAATTTAAGTAATACCATTTTTTTTTAATGTATTTAAATTAAAATCACTAAATTACAGTGCAGTTTGCTTACATTGATCTTCAATGAATTAAAAAAAGATTATTTTGAAAATTTGTATTTGAAAACTTTGAAAAACTGTCGCACAAGTAAAGAGTACAGTTTTTGTGTATCTACACAAAATAACTTTAATCAGTGGAATGTATCGTCAATTGTAGATCAAAGTAAGCTCACTATTTGTTCCAATTTGAATTATAAATAATTAAAGAAGCATTTCATGATGACCTTGTCCAACCAAATGACCTTATTGAAAAAAGTCATTCATGGACCAAATTTCCAAACAATTTCATGGTGAAATTTCAGGAATAAAGGAAAAAAACATTTAAAAACTTATAGAATACGACTTACCGTCAAACATAATTGGGACACTTGTCTCATAGTATACCAATGATGGGAATGAGAAGATGCCAATATCGTGAGCTAACTTTTCATCATCTGATTTGACAAATAGAATTCCATGCTTATCAGTATCATCATCGATGGTCTCTAATTCTTCGAGTACTTGATCACATTCATCACAATCCTCATCGGAATCTATTTAAAGAAAAATTGTCTTGAATGAAAAAGACTCTTATTTTAGAGTGCGATTTAACTCACAAAATAAAACAGCCAAATGGTCATTATCACGAATCAAAACTTGCAATGTTTTACGATCAACGGACTCAATGACATCCAACTTTGATTCATACAAGTCTAAGACCCATTGTAAAATTTGATCTTCGTTCATAAGATCTCCTGTGTATAAAGTTCTTATTTTGAAGCGATAGAATGCAAGAGCTGGCAGTGAAGCAATATCATATTCATCATCAATTCCATCATCGGAAGTTTTTACAAAGCTAATATCCTTTTCTTCACACTCATCATCGATATTCTCGAGCTCATTCAATATTTTGTGAGCTTTCTTGTCACCGTCACGATCTAATTAAATTTAAATTGTAATTAATATTAATCATCTCAAGTTCATTTAAAATCAATACTTACAAAAGAATACAACAACATAATCATTTTCAGCTAAAATTTTATCCAACATCTTTGTGTTAACTTCCTCAATTTTACCAGGAATTTCCAAGGTATTTTCATCAGTCAACCATGCCAAGACCTCATCCTCGTCACTCAAATCCCCAGAATAGGACAAGACTTCTTTGTTACGGAACAAAACCAATTGGGGTGGGTTTTTAATGTTAAATCTCTTGATCAAAGCTGTAAATTTAAATTGAAAAAATTGTTAAAAAAGATCATATTTAGAGGATTTTCTCTAATTACATGTATCTTCAGTCGTTACAAACAAAATTCCAGCTTCATCAAGTTCATCATCGATATTTTCAAGGTCATCAAGGATTTTGTCACACTTATCACCTTCATCACATGATCCGGAGAAGTAAACGGCAACATATTCATGTTCGTTTATCAAATCCAATAGAATTTCATCAGTTACTTCTTCGATGGTGTCTTGATTCTTTTGTTGAATTAACCTGGAAAATTATATAACATTGAATTAATTTGCATAAAATTTTAAATGAAATTAAATTAAGAAAAGTAATAAATTAATAAAAATAAAATTAGGTAGGACCACTTTCACATTTTATCGTCATGTGAAATAAATCGTATGAACTTTCAAGAGATGGTAACTGGAGTGTAAGAGCAGCTTTTTAAGGAATTGTAATAAAAAATGTAAAGAATTAAATTAAGGATTAAAAAATCTTAAATAAAAAGTTTTGATAAGAAAAAAAACTTCATATTAAAAAAATTAAAAACGGTCTGAACAACGGATTGAGGTTCATGCAGAAAAAAGAACTTTAACCGCGATGAATTGTCACTTACGACTCCCAAAAACCATCTTCATCATCATTATCATCATCATCATTATCACAATTGTCTTCTTGACTACTAAAAATTTCAAGTAGATTCAAACAAAAATGTCTGTTAAAAAAATTAATATCAAAAATGTAATGAATGCAGAGACGGATTATAAGAGCTAAGCTCAATGATGACCACATAGAAATCCGTCCTTAATAAAATGTGTTTTATATGATGATACATATCACGTGAAATTCTGAACGTCTTAAATTATATATTAAATCAATTAATATTTCAAAAAACTCACCATTCAAGGACCTCGTCTTCATTCATCAAATCTCCTTCATAGATAGCAGGAATATGATTTTCAAAGTAAACCAAGGCAGGTAAGGTATCTAAACCATATTCCTTTGCCTCATCTTCATCATCCATCCTGACAATTGTGATTCCTTCTTTCTCCAATTCATCATCAATATTTTCCAATTCATTCAAAATTCTTATATCTTGTTTGTCTTCTTTATCATCTGTAAAAAATGAGAATTTTAGTTTGAGTTTCAATTCAATTCAATTTTTTTCCTTACAAAATATGACAGCAAGATGCTTTTCGGTTTCAATCAATTTATCTTTCATTTCATCTGTAACTTCAGGGATTTCCTCGAATTTCTTTTGATGAATGAGCCAGTTCAAGACAGATTCTTCTTTCATTAAATCACCTTCGTATACATGTGGAATTCCGTTTTCATAAAATACCTGAAATTTTTTCATTAAATTGATTTTTATAGGAAATGAAAATAAAAATTGAACTTACAAGTGTTGGGAACTCATCAATTCCCCATTCTTTGGCCTCACCATCATCATCGATTTTCACGAATGCAATGTCATGTTGATCACATTCGTCATCGATGTTTTCCAACTCAGATAAAACACTCTTTGATTTCTTTTGGTCTTTGTCATCTAAATGAATGATTTGCAATTTAATTTTGAAGCTATGAAGAAATTTCAATTTAACTTACAAAACAACACAGCTACATGTTCCATTTTATCAATGATGGCTTCCAACATTTCATCTGTGATATCTTCAATTTCATCTGAACTTGTCTCTTCTTGAACCCACTTCAAAATTGCATCTTTATTTGCAATATTTCCTTCATAATGATTTGGAATTCCCTTTTCGTACAAGACAAGTTTGAGATGACCTTTGCCAACTTTTGCATCTCCATCGATTTTCACGAATTCAACATCCATTTCTTCGAGATCATCGTCAATGTCTTCGAGGAGATCGAGGATTTTTGCTGCTTTTCTGTCATCGTTTTCATCTAAAAATGGAATTGAATTATGATTTTTTTTTTATTTTGACTTGAAATGAAATTTTCACTTACAATACAAGGCCAATACAGATTTTCCTGCCTTAACCATCTCTTCAAGTCCTTCACTGGTAACATCTTCAATTTCTTCATCACCAAATTGCTCTGACAACCAGGCAAGAACTTCTTCTTCATCCTCTAAATTGTCTGTATAGACAGTTGGTTCTTGTCTTTCAAAATAAACCAAAGCAGGGACCTTTCAATTGAAAGTAAACTACTCAAATCGATTTCTTGTCATTTTCAATGAGAATTTACCTTCTTAACGCCATAAGCTGGTAAAGCATTATTATAATCTGTTTTGACCAATTGAACACCATATTTATCTAGATCATCATCGATATTTTCGAGTTCGGTCAATATAGCTTCAGATTTCTCATCGTCTTTAATGTCTAATTAAATTTTAAGAGTTAAATGCAATTATTTGATTTTGAAATGAGAAATGTACTTACAAAAATAAACGACTAGTCTTTCGGCATTCGTAATTAATGTTTGAAGAGTTCGTCCACTACTTATATCCTCAATGGCATCATCTTCATCACCAGTAGATTTATTTTCAATTAACCACTCAAGTACGTCTTCTTCTCTTGATAATGAATCTAAATGAAATTTTCGTTGAGATGAAATTAAAATTATATCAAATTAAATTGAGACATTTAATCTTACTTTCATAAATAATTGGAATTTGATGACGATAATAAACGAGCTTTGGTAATTCACCCAAATTATATTCACTTGCTAGCTCTTCATCATTGATTTTGACGAAAGCAATTCCAAGTTGATCTGCTTCATCATCAATGTTTTCTAATTCCATGAGGGCTTTTGCACTTTTCTTGCAATCAGATTTGTCTGAATTAAAATGAAAATTGTCTTAAAAAAATGTAACGGTCATTTTAAATTTAAAATTTCATACAGAAAAGGACGGCAATGTATTCAGTGTCTTCCACAATCTTTCCAAGAATTTTTCCATTAACTTCTTCAATACGATCTGGCAGGTCCATGGCTTCAAGTGAAGTCAAGAAATCTAAAAGTGCTTCCTCATTCATTAAATCACCATCGTATATGATTGGCTCTTTCTCTCTTTTTTTATTTAAATTGAGATTATAAAAAATTAATTAAATAACTTTCTCTTTGAAATTTAATAAATTTCATATTATTACCTAAAGTAAGTCAAAGCTGGAAAATTTTTAATGCCATATTGTTTTGCCAAACGTTTGTCATTAATTTTGACAAAATCGACACCAAATGAATCAGTCTCGTCATCTATTTTTTCAAGTTCAGAAAGTACCTTATCGCATGTGACACAGCTTCTTGTATCTGTAATAAGGGAAATTAATGTGAATTTTTTTGTTAATCCATCGAAATACAATTTAAAAATATTTCATAAAAAATAAAAGAATGTTTCATTAATATTAATTTTTATTTAAATGAGAAGAAGAAAAAAATCGTTTAAAAATATTTCATTTCACTAAGAGCACAAATCACACAGTGATTTTCTTTTTGTTTATATTTGATATCATTTATCAAGGTCATATACACATTTTCTCTATTTAATTTGTTGTTTTTTTTTCTTTATTAAATTTTATTAACTCATTCTCTGTTTCATAATTTTTATTTTAAATTTTTTATACATATTTTTTTTTATTTTTTCATGAAAAAATGAACTCTAAACGTGTTGATACATTTTTTCCTCTGTCTAACATTAGACATTGTGATCACAATAGAATGGTATGTAGATTTTTTATATGAATAATATTTTTGTACGTTCCATATTTATGACAAACTCCTGAAGTAGATTCAACATAAAGATTTCCTTGAAACGCTACGATCTTTTCCCACCAGACCATTTCAATAGAGCCCTGAAAAATTAATCTTAAAATCATGATTCAGGCAGTTGTCATAAGCTCGTTGAAGCGGTTTATACAAGCTGACGTGGTTTTTAGAGTCATTCGTTCTAAAAACATGGTTCAGACTCTTACTACTGCAGAAGAACAACAGCAATGTAAATTTTACCTAAGGTAAGGTTATGTTTTACAAAGGCACTACCGCTTTCTGCAGCCCATCGATCAGTATTCATGTGGCACCTGGTCTGTAGAGTTTTTTTTTTATTTTAAGTCACAGTTTTTATACATTTAAATTAAAAAAACAGGAAAAATCTCCACACATGGATACTTCTAATGCATTCACTACCAATACCCGTATTACCATTTCCCTCATTGTCTAGCAGCAATGCTTAAAAAATAATACTTTTTCTCTCAATAATAAATTAACTCTGACGATCCTCAATAACAGCCTTAATGGCTTTAACAGAGTCTTTAGAGTAAGCAATCATTGCAAGTAGCCAAGTTTAAGTCCTTATTTCGCTTCAGCTTCATTGCTGACCTTCTGTTTAGCTCTTCTTTTTCGTGCGTCTCGTTGGGTTGTTTTTAACAGTAGGGTTGTTAGCTCTACTTGCAACCTTCCTCCTTTACCCTACCTTGCGATAGGCATTACTAACAACACTTTTCTTATAACATGGCATCGCATTATGTTAGCTGATGTGATCTGATAAGCTATGAAAATTTCAACTCAAATTGTAATGAGATGTTTTTAGTCACATAGTATTCTGGCTAGTCAAATTGATTCAAATTAATCTACACTGCCAATTTTCTTACTCACATTTTTGAATTTTATCTTCCTTTCTTTTCTCTTTAAAGATGTTCAAACTGGATGAACTGGAAGAATTAGTCTTTCTCTTCATTGATTTGGTTCAATTGGAACCTTTTTTGATCCAAACAAACAAAATAGAGTTTCATTCATTGTACATTCGAGTTCTCTTTTTTTTGTTCATATAGCCTTTTAAAATGTGTGTTCCTGAATTTGACTAAGAAATTTGTTACAAAAGGTCTTCTATCATAATTTGGGCTCAATATTGATCTAAGTACAGATTTGTGCTATGACAACTCAATCGACTCATAGGTGTCGATCCTGGTGGTCTATCTCGACTGGTTATCATTTCGGAATTATGTCTTAGTTCGAACCATCCTTCTTATATTGAGGTATTTCATTGATCTCACTTTGTTTTGATTAATCAATTAATTTTACATACCTTTTAAATGAATTTCATACCCATCTAATATAATTTTTATTATAGGAAACTGTGAGTCACTTTCAATATAAATCATGTTTTAATATTTTTTTTACTGTAAATTGTTTATCCTTCAACAATTACAGAACAAGATCAAAGAACATTTCGACAGTATCTGGACTCAATAATGATTTTTTCATTTGTAATTTTATTACACTTTTTTATGAACATCTCAATAATTAATGATCGTTTTTAAGGCACATAGAAATACGAAATGATTGACTGTTTAACTACATATCACATATTTTATTTTTTTTTCGTATTTGATTTGAATTAGGTTATGATGGTGTTCAATATGTGTAATTTTCTTTTAACTTTACTTTTATTTACTAATTTTTTTCTCTCACTTCATATTTAAGTTCTGATAGTATTTTTTTGGAGGTTTCGTTACAAGTTCAAAAACACCTGTTGCTATTTCTGAGTATCCAGTTAATTTTTCATTCATAAATATTTTAAAAATATCTCTCATATTTTTGATTGTATTGTTTTTTTTTTAATGTATACATGTGTATGATAATCTATCATCATTATAATAAGAAAATGTGCATGTGTTTGTATATCACAGACGTTGAAATGATTTTCATTTTCTACTTAGTTTTTCTTTTTACACAAAACGTTTTGTGTAAGAATTTTTCTAAAAATAAACCTTTCATTTAGTTTTACAATATTTTTTCTTCTTTTAATTCAAACCACTTTTCTTATGATCTATTTCACACTTTATTCTTTTTTTCGATTTATTTTTCATGAAATTTTTGTACTTTTTTCCTTCTTTTTTTACTTTAAACTCATTTTTTTCCTTTTTTTATATGAATATCACTTACACCAGAATACAGCTACATAATCCTTATCCTGAAGTATTCTTTCTAATTGTTTTGCATTAACTTCTTCTATAACTGGTTCTACATGATTGCTGGGCTGAGATGGAGGAGGACTGGCAGATGATTTTTTTGCACATTCCGATAATTGAAAATTAACACTACTTAATACTAAGTACCACAAAAAGGTGACGATTAAACCTTTCAGACGGTTCATTCTTTACATTACTAAAGTAGTGCTTCCTAAGAAAGTTGATTCGTTACTGAATCAAAGGACTGAAATACAGAAGCAAGAGAAATTTCATTTGACTATCTATGAGACATACGGGTCTAAATATAAGTCCCATACAAAATTCACAAAGACACTCTTAAATTTTTCGATTTTAAAATAAATTAATGCTTACCACACCATTTGTAGATGAAAATTGAAACTCAATTCTCATATAAGCATAAAAAAATATTTTCTTGATCAAAATCACATTAAAATGTCAGAAAAATTCAAAAAACAAAAATTTATAACTTCAGTAAAAATTTTAAATTTAATCACATTGCATCCTAATAACGGAAAGACAACACGCAACAAAAAACTCACCTGATCCTTACCTGAAATATGGCATCGCTTTTAATGTACTTCCTTGCACTACATCGCAAATTGGTATTATATCGCTTCCATGAAACCTTCAAATAATTTATTTATAATAACAAAAAAAGTGTCTAGTATAAGATTTGCAAAAATATTGTTCTTCCGAAAGTTTTTTTAAAAAGAAAGTCTTCTGGTCCAAATGGATGATGATCTTGGAAATTTGGATGACGTTCACTATGATGGCAGCAGAATATTTTCAGGATTAGCTGAAATATTTGGAATAAGTGTGGATTTGGTAAATATCTCTATAAAAAAAAATATATAGTTCAATATAAAATTTGTATCATCGATATAAGTGTGTGATAAAAGTGAACAAATAAATGACATCATTTATGTATATTTAAACATTACATGACTGTTAAAACAAACAAAAATTTAATTGTCCACAAAAACGGAAATCAATTTTTGACCATTATTTGACAAAAATTTGCTTATTATACTGATAAGCTATCATTGTCTTTTTTTTGTGATGAAATTTGAATAATTTTGTGTCAAAAAAAAATTGACAATGACTTAACAAAGGATTTTAATAAGATCATATTAAAGACTATCAAAAAAAACCTGAATCGTACGTGATGAGTTATAAAATTATTGTTATGTATGAAAGTGAATGGACAATAAAATCATGTAAATTTGGTACTTTTTGGAAATATTTTGCACTTTTCATTACAAAAATTGGGTCATTTTACATTTTATTGTAACTATTTTTAGTATGTGAGTTATATCACGAGTGTTTTACGTTAATTTTGGAATGACCTTAATAGGATAAAGTGATTGAATTTACAAAACAATGTTAGAATATCATTTATTTCATGAAATATCTTTGTTTGTTATTTGAAAAAAAAAATTTTTTTTTAATCATTGTCTAGATAAGATTTTGACATACAAAATTTGATACTAATTCATACAATTAATTGTTTATTTTTAGGTGAACTTTTTGATAGTCCAAGTTTTGTCCTTGATATTAGCTTCTATATTCCGTACATACTTTCATCCAAATAAAGCATCAACAACAGTTCGTCATGTATTTTGCATCACATTTGGATTGCTATTTGGTTACTTCTGCTTTGGGCAGCAAGTTATTCACATTGCACTTTTGCCAGCAATCTGCTACATTGTCATTCACATTGTAGACCCAACTGTCGTACAAAGGTGAGGATTCCTTTATCTCTAGTTCAATATTTGCATTTGAAAGGAAAAAAAATTATCAATCTTATTCTTATTATTTATATAGTCAATATTCTATATAGAAAAAAAAAGATGCAAAAACAAATGAAGCAAATAATTTACAATAATAATTATTTATTTTTAGGACGGTAATGATTGTTGCTCTCTTGTATTTGTCATGCATACACTTTCATCGTCAATACTATGACTATGGTTCATATTCACTAGATATAACTGGACCATTAATGATTATTACACAAAAAGTGACAAGTATTGCTTTTAGCATACATGATGGCTTAGCATGTGAACTCGAAGTAAAATTTTTCTATTATGATTAATTGAATTATTTTCATGCTCAATATTCTTCTTACTTTTGTCTTGAAAGGAACTTTCGAAAGATCGTCAATATCATTCACAAAGACTTCAAAAGTTACCATCTGCATTGGAATTCTTCTCATATGTTCTGCACTTCCAAGGGATCATGGCTGGTCCTCTTGTATTTTACCAGGACTACATTGAATTCATCGAAGGAACAAATATTTTGAAACATTCTTCAATGCAGGTGAGAAAAGAAAAATAAGTGAAATATGTCAATTGAAGGCTTCATTTGGTGATACTTACCGATATACTAACACGAAATCTCAACTTTACAATCTCAAATGTTCTATTTTCCGATTACTCAATTTGAGCTAAAGGCTAGATCTGCTCGAGATGAAGCTTCAGTCCCTCTGATGATGTTTAATGTAGTGCACGGGCCCATTGTGGCAGTGTAGGCTTAATAGCCGGCCTATAAATCTGATCTAATCTGACACGAAAAATATCAGAGCAATATTTAATCTGTATCATTTATTCATGTTTTTTTCCAGAATACTCAGGATAAAAAATTAGGATTGGTAGTTGAACCTAGTCCATTTAAACCAATAATTAATAAGATTATTGCTAGTATAATATGCGCTTACATATTCATGACGTTTAGAAAGGTGTTCCCAATAAAAAATTTAAAAGGTAATTAACGATTATTTTTTGAAAATTTTTCAATTATTCAAACATAAATATTTTCCGTTATCAGATGATGACTTCCTAGATGACGCAAACATTTTTTACAAATTTTGGTTCATAATGATGGCAACAACAGTTGTCAGATTTAAGTATTATTTTGCATGGTTAGCTGCCGATGCAATTTGTAATTGTTCTGGTTTAGGATTTAACGGGTATGACGAAAATAGATCTCCAAAATGGGATTTAATATCCAATATTAATGTGATTCCTTTTGAGGTTTGTAATTAAACTTATTTTAATATGGTCAAAAAATAATATTTTCTTTTTCATAGTTTGGTTTAAGTTTCCGTGACAGTATCAACAACTGGAATATCGGGACAAATAGATGGCTACGTATGGTCGTCTACGATCGTGTTCCGGAAATGCGATCTAAAAATACAGTTCGTACTACTTTAACTTTTGCACTTAGTGCATTATGGCATGGATTTTATCCTGGATATTATGTGACATTTGCAACTGGTGCCATTTTTGTTATGTCTGCTCGTGTGGTGAGTTTTAATTATAAATTTCAATGATAGTATTTCCTCAGTGTAATTTACTTTTTACATTTATAGGCACGTAAATTATTCCGTCATCATTTCCAATCCACACAAGTTTCCAGGACAACGTACGATTTTATGACATTTTTAACAACCAGAATTTTTATGGCATACGCAACATTTCCATTTGTATTACTTGAATTCCAAGTAAGAAATGATTATTTACCTTTGAAAGAAATTATTCAATTTTTTTTTAATAAATTAAATTTTAGGCTAGTCTACGAGTGTACCTGAAACTGTACATGTGCCTTCACATAATTGCAGCAGTAATAGTATTTTTATTGCCACCGTCAAAACGTCAACAAAACCTCAATTCAGGAAGTATAAAAGAAAAACAGTCTGTTCCATTAACGAAAATTAATGGCGAAAATAATGAAATTAACAATTACACCGGTAAAGACATATCACACGATTTTGAAAAATTGACAAATCGCATCAAGGACAAGTTGGGAAAAGAAGCACACAATATTGAAGAACTTTTTGATAAAACTGTCGCAGGCATAACAGAGCTCACTGATGACTCAAAGAAAATAATCGATTCAGTTAATCGCTTTATTCCAAATGAAAATCATCTACGTAAACGTAACATAAATGATCCCAGTGAATGTGAGCTGTTTGTAAAAAAAGAGTCGGGAGCATTTAACTGTTCAGCACAAAACTCTAATGTCTTACCATCTGTTTTTAGTAATGTCAATGCGAAATAATTTTTTTTTAATTTTGACACACAATAAAATTAAAAAATCTGTGACTTTATCACTTTTTTTTTTATAGGTATTGATCACAGAAAGTTAACACATTTTGCATAAATTTATTATAATTAGTAGCGTAACAAACAAAAAAATTATAAAAATTAACTATCAATTGTGTTCCTCAATAATAGGTAAAAGTTGTTGAAGTAAAACTGCTTAAATTTTTATTTAATGAGTGCGTCATTTAATTCTCGTAAAATAGCTATTTAGATTTTTTTTTAATTTTTTCAATTTGAAAAAAAAAATATGTATTATTTATGAAATATAAATAAAACTATCTATTTATTTTGAATTAAGTTGTCAAACAAATTTAATAATGATATATAAAATACTTTAAATTGACTTTCAACGAGAATTCAATAGTTTCAACGGCGAAAACGTAGCTTAATCGTTTAAAAATTAATTAAATTAAACCACGTATACGCCTACATAAATTTTGACAGTTGTTTCAACTGTTGAAACTTTTATTATTTAATTCAACAGCTTTTAATGTTATTGAGGAACGCAAATGAGTTGTAATGAAAAAAAAACAAAAAAAAAACTTAATGAACAAATATGCATTGGAAAATATAATATAAAATATTATTATGAAAAAGCACAAAAATTTGATCTCTTTCATTTCAATGAAATTTTCATCAAAATTTACAACATTGAAGGCTTCAATGAAAAATTTACGAGTGGAACAACGCGGTTGTGAGTTAACGTCCGAATTTTCTTATGAAATAATGTGTCGCCAATTTGACTTTTATTCATATTTTTCTTCAATAAAATCAAATAATGTCTGTTTTATCTGAAACATAAACCGCTAATGAACTCACAAATGTAAACATTGCAGATCAAAATAAGCTTTGATATCAGAGATAAAAAAAAATACTTGATTGCAGGAGATCAAGCAATGCTGTATATTTATCTACCCTACCAGAAATAATTCCGTTATTTTAAATTTATATCGAAAGTCGATAACTGGTATGTAATGTAGCACTGCTGAATCGCTGCCAACATTCAAACGTACAAAATTGACGACAGATTCCACTCAGTTTTTATGTGTACTTTTTATTAATAGGAAGTTTTTACTTTTCCAAAAATAAAAAAAAGATTAAAAATAAAATGGCTGAGAGTAAAAGTGCTTTAATTGCTAAATCAGTGTCAAAGCACGCAGGCCGTGCCAAAGAAAAGGTATGTTCAGTGAAAAAGCCATGAAAACCTCATGAGATTTTATCCTCAAATTATCATTCCATTTCGGAATGAAAATAGATTAGAAATTGCTCACTTGTTAGAAGTTATGTTTAAAAATAAACACTGTGCAAATACATACACACACAAGCACACACACATAAGTTGTGTGTGTCACTTTTATGTATGTACGGCACAAGCTTCAGTGTCAGGTTTTACTATGTGAATTAATGATGATCACATTTAAAATCGGTTTCATCTCTTCACAAAATAAATATACTTTTTGAAAATTGTAAAAACACAAAAAGCAAATGAAAAACAAAAATTCGATACATCAACATAGGACTCACATGTAATTCAAAAATGAACAAAAAAAATCGAAAAATTTCCTTCACATATTATTTTTTCTTCTTCTTCACATTCTCTGTGCATATTTGAGTGAAGAGAAATCTTTTATTATTATTTTTATGTTAAAAATTTGTTTTTTTCCTTCATCTCTGTTCATATCAAAGCTTTTTTACACCCACAGTCGGTGATTATACATCTCACACAGAGATATATCTAAGCAAAAAAAAAAATTATTTATTATGACATGATGATAAAATTATTTGAAAAACAATGAACATCTCACGTGGCTACCTTGAATCGATAAAAATTGTACAAAATTACCTGTTGCTCATCTCATGTCTATGCAAAATGTACAGAATTAAATGATAACGGTTTCAATTTTGGTTTGTTCTCAAAAATTAAGAGAATTTAATTATTTTTATTATGAAGAGCGCTCGCTAATTTATTTTAAATCCAAAAATGGATTAAATATCAATTGTCGTGCTAATTAACGATCTTAAGTGAAATAAAGGTCAGCTTATCGTATTAGATAACAAGATTAAATTTTCAATGTTGCACATTGTGCTTGTATGAGATACAAAATGACTTACTTGTACTTTAAATTTTATTGGTGTTTTAATTTGAAGTGACAAAAATTTATCTTATGATCATAAGTGTCATGAAAATTTTAACCCATTCAAGTTTTGTCACATTTTTTAGGGAAAAATTAGTCATGTAAATTTTTTTCATTGAAATTGAAATCGAATTTGAAACTCAATAAAAATGAACATGAATCTGAAATTTTTTTCTCAAAATCTGCCTTTAATGGGTCAAAATTAATGGCAGTAATGGGTTAATTTTGTCAAATGAAGCGAATTTTTCTTGTGAAAGTCAATAAAACATTTCAATTTTAACACAAAATGTACTAAGTAAATAACATAACACCTCTCTCTCTCTAATAAAACATCATTTAATAACCAAAACAGTTACCGCATTTTTTTTTAATTTTAATTTTCAAATTATATTGAAATTCAAGACAAAAATTTAATACACATTTACGTAAAGTCTATTAAAAAAAAAATCATTTGTGTTGTTTTTTTGTTCATTTCATTAAATTTAGAAGTGTTATAAAAATAATCATAATAATAAAATTGAAGTATGATTTTTTTTTTTTTATATATTTGTAAATAAATAAAATGTAGTAAATCAAATTAAAATGTGAATTTGACGGTTTTTTTATGAACCATATGGTTATTTTTTTAATGATTTGTAGGTGGTTAGAAAAAAGGACAATACCACTTTAAAAAAACGTAATTGTCCTCAAGATATCAAAATTTAATGTGGGAATTTAACTTGATTAGTGATTTATATGCAAAATTACTGTTAATCGGTTTATGAATGACTGCAGATGACGAGACCGGCTTATTTGTCATCGTACATGCATTGATCTGAACTTGAATTTAAAAAAAAATATTTCGAATTCGAACTTACGCCAATCACATGATAACTAGACTATGACAGCCCCTTGGAGTCGCAACTTATAGAAGATCATTTTTAAAGAAGGCCGGACTCAGAAATTTTCAAATGGGAACTTTCTTGAAATTCAAAGCATGCCTTCTCACAAATATGAAAGCATTCAGGGCTGTGGGCCCTCTCTTTGTAATGGATTTATCATATGGCCAGGGCAAAATGAATCTCAATCCACCCCTGTCTTGTCTTGCCCCCTTCTAAGTCCGCCCCTGTATTTATATTTTTTTGTTATCATATCTGATTAATCTAAAATCAGGTCCTTTGCAATAGGGCCGGATAAAGAAATTTTCTTTGTGGGGCTCAGAGCCAGTTTCATTGACTATATGAGTACTTTAGCAAATGTAAGAAAATCCATCTTGGGCGACAGAAAGAAAATTTAGTCATATGCAACTTTGAAAGAAAATCAAACAGAATGCCAGGGCTCGAAATCGATCTTAAACCACCGTTGCCTAGCCTTGTCCGCCTAAGCCCGGCCCTGAATTTAAATCATTTTTTTATCATCATATCCGAAAAAAACAACTCACTTACAATTTTTCACAAGCCTAAGATTCAGAAATTCAAGCCAATCAGTCCAACATCTTTCGATTCACAATTCAAAACTCAATTTAGAAATCTCATCTAATTTCCTAAGCTCGCATAGCGTAATTGACACATTTTCACTGTAACATGATATTTTTGTATTTCTATGTCAAAACGTAAAATCACTACATTTTACCTCACACCCTATCAATAATTGGTGCTAATTTGTAACCAATATAATTTTACGCATCACAACCACAATTTAATTTAGACCAAAGTAAATGCCCTTGAAATTCGACTTCAAACACCAAACACATTGCATATTATTATTACACATTTCACATTTATGGACTTTATTATAAATTTCAACCTTAAAATACACAAAAAAAATATTTAAACTCACTTTCAGTTTGAAAGATGGAGTAGGTGTCAAAAAAGTAATCTTACCTTAGAAGGATGTATATGAAATTTGTACCCGTTTAAATCATACCTACTTAATGCTTATTCATTTAATTTTGTGATATGAAACGATATTTTTCTAAAAAAAATACTTTAATTTAAAAAAAATAATAAAATTCTGTTTCATATCAATTTAATTTTATTTTTGTATGAATTTTATCATAAGGCGATTTAAATTTATTGTGAAATGTTTTGTCGAGTCCCCCTTTGAAAATGAGGGGGAAAATATCAAGGAAAAATTTTAAGAAAAATTGGAATATGGATAAATTTGAATCATTTTTATACTCAATTTTTACAGGGGACTTAAATTTGCCAATTAAAGAACTATACTAAAGTTATCAACGACCTTGAACGCCTCGGGGAGGGGCTTTTAGGACCCCCTGGATATTCGCTGATACGTTCCAAGTATCATTAATGACTTTTACCCTAATTAAGTACCCCAAAAAACTTTTAATGCCCCCTTCCCTTGAGAGGGGGTCACATTTGAAATGTCACCCCTCAGACAAAACATTGAAAAAATTAGTTTGAATCGCCTTAGATGAAAATAATTAAGATTATTTATTAATTAACTTTAAAAAACGCAGATCATGATTTCATTTTCATATTTGAATGTTTTTTTGATTTTTTTCTCATTTTATTTTACAGATACTGCAAAATCTTGGAAAAGTAGATCGTACTGCTGACGAAATTTTTGATGAACATCTTAATAATTTTAACAAACAACAATCAAGTGCCAATAAATTACAAAAAGAGTTTAACAATTATATTAGATGTGTTCGAGGTAAGGAAAAAAATTACAAAATTCAATTAGCACTACAATGCAAAAATTAATCGAATTAGCTTAATTTAAGTCTTAGAAAAAAAACCTCACTCTCATTTTTTTTCAATTTAAAACTTAACTTAAATTTAATTTCAAAATATTTTTATATATTATAGAGTTAGAAAAATTTCGATGAAAAAAATATTTCTGAAATTAAAAAAAAAAATAACTTAATCTTCTATTTTTATTATTATAATTTATGTCTAAAAGCAATGCAACTGACTTTGAATGGCTGATATTAAAACTTAAAAAGGTAGATTCGTAATAGATTTTGTCCTATAATTCGTTTCTTTTTTAATTAATTAAAGTCTCAGGGTCTGTTTATTGTCTATTTTCATGTTTTTCATTTCAATTAAAAAAAATATTTAAAAAAAAGTAAAATGTGTGTATGTGAGTCATGTTACGAGGCGAAAAATTGTAAATTTAATTTCAAAAATTTTACTTGTAGCCACTCAAGCTGCCTCCAAAAATGTTATGGACGTTATAACAGAAATTTACGAATCTCAGTGGGTTGGAGCTGATGCATTAGCTGTCCAAATGTCTTCGATAGAAGTGTTATGGCAAGATTTTTCGCATAAGCTAGGCGATCAAGTATTAATACCGTTAAACACCTATACAGCTCAATTTCCTGAAATGAGGGTAAGAAATTTCATTTAATTTCAATGGAAATTAGTCATTAATGAAATTTAAAATTTGATTATAGAAAAAAATTGAAAAACGAGGACGGAAGTTAGTCGATTTTGATTCACAACGACATTCATTTCAAAATCTTCAAAGCAACTCAGTCAAGAGGAAGGATGATCTTAAGGTGACCTCCTTCGATTAATTTAATTTAACGTCTGTGAAGTTTTTCCCGATTTTTTTACACTGTTAACAATTTTAGGGAATTCTCCCGAATAATTCCGATCATTTCCGATTATTCACTGTCCTAAAAATTTTTACGTAAATGGACACCGTAATTTTTCAGATAATTTTTTTACAGTGTAAAGAAAAGTTGGGAAAAACTTCACAGTGGTTTAATTTTCCTTGCAAATTTTTTCAAATTTAATTTAAATTTCATTTCCTTTTCATTGAATCAGATCACGAAGGCAAAAGAGCAGCTAGACGAAGCACGAAGAACATACGAAATATTAAATACAGAACTGCATGATGAGCTTCCAGCTTTATATGACTCAAGAATATTATTTTTGGTATCTAATTTGCAAACCCTTTTTGCATCCGAACAAGTCTTCCACAGTGAAACATCAAAAATTTTTGCTGAACTCGAGGCGATCGTTGATAAATTGGCAACTGACTCCCAAAAAGGATCATACACATTTAAGAAAACTCAAGGTAACATGAAATTTATTTTTTTTATTGAAAATTACTCATAAAAATTTTCACAGTTCCGTCCAGTCCGAGTTCATCTCCATCCAAGTCAGCTGAGGTTTCAATGAATAACACGAACGGATTTTCTTCACCATCAAAGGAAAATTGTAAGTTCGATGAAAATCTTAGGCAAAGGCACGCTCCATTGATATTGTGACATATAGAAATAGAAATCGCTTTAAATGTTTTTTTTTAAACGCAATTTACATTGAAATGTTAAGGGTCTTCCAATTTCATTTGGTGTTTCTTGTCACCCCACCCACGGTTTTTTCTGAAAAAACCCTGGGGGATATATTTTTTTCACATATTTTCAGAAGAACAAGAATTGTTGAGGCAAACGTTTTTTTTTAAATTTAAAAACGTTATTTTTCAAAACCCATGACAGCAATGTATTATTGTACATTT
>LN483405.1:670752-744672 GCA_900002565.1 Culicoides sonorensis | reverse complement strand
AACTTGTATTTTTGAAGTTGATAAACTTCACTTACTTCAGTTCATAAGATTTTGGACTGTGATTTTTATTTATTGTTTTTGAGTATTGATTACGATTCCTAACACTCAAATTCAAGCAATACATAAAGCACATTCCTTTAAGAGATGAATGTGATTGAAAATTTTATGTTGTATGAAAAAAATTTTTCCTGTACAATTTAGATATAGGGTGTCTTAGGCAAAGTTGTTCAGAATTATGAGAAGAAAATTTTGGCACTAAAATTTTCCATTTTCCCGGAAAATTTCGGAATTTTCCACCTGGTCACCCTATTTTTTTGTATGGACACCCTATATTTTTTTGATCCATAAACACTCCCAGGTTGAATACGAACATAAGTCTAGAACATATTTTTGGTCTCAGATGAACCGTTTGGACGTTACAGAGGTTCAAAGGAAAAAAGCGAATACAATATAAAACTTGTAAAAAAGAAAATTACAGAACTGCTTCTTCTTGAAATGTTTCTTAATAATCTTATTTGAAAAGCTTAAGAGTGTACTTCCTTTTTTTTTGCATTTTCATTTCACTCGTTTTTTAACATCAAATTTTAAATTTATTTTTTTGTTCATTTTCATTTTTATTTTAAATTTTTATTTAATCTTTGTAGATTTTTTCCTTTGCTGTTTATGAAAAGGAAAAGTTTGCAAAATCTTTTTCTCATTGCTTGAAGTTCAAACTTGAAATTGTACTTTAAATTCATTCGAGCTCTTATTTTTCATAAGATTGTCGTTCTCATTACATTAAAATGAAACAGCAAAAAAGAAGAACTATAAGCAAATAGTTTTGTATAAAAATAAAAATAAAATTCATGCACCGTTAATGTTCAACTGAAATTGAAGACATTGTAGCACACACAATACAAAAAGAATCATAATGAAAAAAAAAATTATAAGAACAAACTTTTTTAATCTTGATACCGGAACTTTACATTTCGTTCACGATTTTGCTGCACATTTATTTCATTTTCATCCAAACTTTACTCTTGTGTGATGCTGCTTTTCTCTGTATATGCACATACACGACCTAGTTAGTGTTAGACAAAGTCTCATATTAAATTTCATTTTAAAAAATTATACGACATGGGATACAATTTTATAAGAAATGGAATAAAATTCTATTTTCTAAGCATTATTATTGTTAAAAGAAAATGAATAGAAAATCGGTTGAAAACTAGTTTTGGATTACATTTCAACTGGAATATTAGATAGCTCTCTTTCTATTTCTTGTATATGTGAAAATAAGTAATAAAATTGTCTGGTTCTCATGCTGTATAAAGTTAGTCAAAATGTGTTGATAATTGTATTTGTGGCATAATTTTTTACACATTTTACACAAAATCCAAGAAAACGAATATGCATGAGTAGTTCTCAAGATAGTCCCTTTTTTTCTGATTCACTGATTTTAAGGAGACAACTGATTTGAATAGGGTATGAGTGCTAGGATGACTATTAAAATAATCACGAGAACATTCAATGAAATGAAATCCATTTGAGCTGATTGTCTTTCAAATGACATAGATTTGACATTTTAACGTTGACCCTCTTGTGATATACATTTCAATTTCGAACTGTGTACCATTAAAATGACAATAAATATTATTTTACTTCTGTTTTTCTCTGTGACTTACTGCTATCATCTTACTTACTTACAACAATGACCTGAATAAAGAGAGAATGTGATATTGAACATATCGCTTTTTCATACATGACTAGTTTTGTTGTGCGATGATGAAAATTTAATTTACTGAACATCTTTTTTTCTCCTTTTTTGTACACTTCGATTCAAACATATTTACTTCTTTTGATCCATTTTTATTGTTGTATCTGTTTGAATTCTGTTTTCAATTTTAACCCTTGTTTTCTTTCTTTATTTATTTATTTATTTTCAATGAACAACTGATAAGGCAATTCCATTGTTGTGTCGCTTCTTTTGAAGGAATTCAATAAATTTTACACGAGTGGGAGTTTTCGCACAATAGGCACAAGTCAAACGCCTAAAATTTAATTTTTTAATTTAATCACCTTCGTTTTTTTTGTACTTTTTTGAATGATTTTCCATTTTCCAAATCTCTTAATTTAGCATTTTGTCAAAATTATTCAGAATCCATTTTAATTTTACATTTCATTGTAGTTAAATTGAATTGGCCTGAAATGTATGCTCAGTGAAATTTGACAATTTTGATGATGAAATCAGTTTTTTCTGATCAAAATGAGTTTCATAATGGATTCACCTGGTCAATAGTGAAAAAGATTAGTAAAAATTTATTGGGAAATGGGGTTTTCAATGGAAACGCCTGGTTTTTGTAAAAAAATTACAAAATTCATTAGAAATTAAATTTTACAATGGAAACGTCTGGTGGTTTGTAAAATTATGAAATAGGGTTCAATTCAAAAAATCGATTTGTATTGTCATCATTGACATTTTCCGCGAAAATCTTTCGACAATTTCAAAAAAAACCAAATACTAAATTTTTTAAGTTTAAAAAAATCGTCAAAATTGTTTTTTTTGCACGTTTTGGCCTCTAAATGGAATCAGTCCTTGGTCACTGCAGCAAAGTCGAAGCTCGAAAGCTACAACTTTCCCATACAACGCTTTTGCCTTAAACTAATAAGGATATGATTTTTTTTCTTCTGAAAAAACGATTTTATTTGATTAATTTTAGCAAAGGGGTAGTCAGGCCGCGCCAAATTCACCTTTCAAATGCCAAAACGGCCAAATTGACCAAACGTCTAAATTTCCAAACGCCAAATTAGCCAAACGCCAAATAAGCCAACAGCCAAATTATCCAAACGTCAAATTTGTAAAATTTGCCGAACGCCAAATGCGCCAAACGCAAAATTTGCCAAACGCAAAATTCGCCAAATGCGCCAATTGTGCCAAATAGGCCAAAATGAAAAATTGGTTCTTTTCTTAGCCTGACTACCCTGATTTTTGCACAAATTGTAAATATTCAAAAAAAAAATTTTATGTTTGAAAAATTTTGAATATTTTATTTAAATTTGCACTGAAAAATTGTAGTTTTCTTAAGTGATTTTCGAATACTTCACGAAATTTTTCACAAATGCTTACTTTAAAGATAGGTCATTTCAGTGAATGATCAAGTTAGACAAAAAAAAAATCGATAAAACAATTCAAAAACGAATAAAAACAAACAAATAATGGTTTAAAAAAAACTTAATTCAACTTCCTCTAATCAAGTTAACTTTGAAAACATTGTTTGAAATGAAATCAGTTGTCTAAATATAAAAAGAGAGAATTTTTTAACAAATAACGAAATGAAATCAAAAAGAAAAAAAAAAATGAGCAAGTAAAAAGACCAAGAATAAGTTATCACTATTTTATACTTGATTACCCTTTTGAGCATGTTTTATTTTAACATTCTCTTTCATTTTAAAAAAATTACAGAAAATTACATTGAAAAAGTTTTTAAAAAACAACCAGAAGTACAACAAATTTATTTTTTTTTTCCTTTTTTCTTTTATCTTTACAGAAACATTTACCTGGCTTCAAAAGTTCGCATTGCAACAACCAACTACAAACTACATCATCAATAGTTTTTTTTTCATCATCTTCTTCTACTTCATCGTAGTTTTGCTAAACGCAGTGGCATCAAAGTGGTTTTTAATGTTTTTTTTTTCATTTTCAAGTTAATATTCAGCTTAGAGAAGTGAAAGAAGGTAAAAAACACAGTGGCACAAGAAAAACTAGAAGTTAATAACTCGTGTGAAAATAATTAGAGCTAATCATTCGTTTTTTTTTTGTTTTCCTCGTATTTTCATTACACCTTTCATATAAAGTTTGGAACATATTAACCTAGAAAAATCCTACTTCGTCTTAAATCTCAAGAGATTTTTATGAAATACAACGAAAATCTTGCATATAAATCGAGTACAAGCACAAAATAAATTGCACAAGGGTAATCGGAATACAAGGCAATTTCTGTCTTTAATCGTCATCGCTCTCAACACCAAAAAAGTAAAAAAAAAACAAAAATAAGCCATTATGTTACAGTACAACAACAAACTACTATAAAACAAGAGAAAAGAAAATTTATGTAAGAGTGGAAAAGAAAAGTTAGTATCATAAAAATAATGAGATGTGATTTTACTTTTTTTTTTATATAAGTTAACTTATTATTTGTGATGTCTTTTGACTTACAATGAGCCAAATACTGGTGATAAATTCTCGTTCTAATGCTGAAACAAAATACGGAAAATATACAAACAGCTCATAGTACCACAAAAAGGATAATGTATCATGAACAGAAAAAGGTAGGATACTGTTAAAAAAATATGATATGATATAAAAAAATAAACGCGATACTCTTTGAAAGAAAAAAAAACGACAACAACCAAGAAAATTGAGTACACACACACTCGTTGACTAATAACAATAATATAATAATAAAACAAGAAGATATTTTAAGGCATCTTTCACATATATACTCTTTTAATATTTTGTTACAAATATGCATACTAAGAAATAAGAAGCTATGTGAATAAAAAAAATTAAATTAAATAATACAAGTTAGGAGTGAAAAGCAAATATATACATATTTAACTGATGTGTAAAACAAGGCAAACCTAATTTTTAAACCACTCAACAACAGAGTCAAATTGATGTTTTTTATATAAAATGTGAGACTTCGTTGAAGGAGGCAAAAGGAAATAATAATGTATGTCATTTTATCATTTTTTTTGTTGCCTCCTTCACTTAAATGAACAAGTAAAATGGGTGGTTTTGCCTTAAAATGAATAAATTGCTCATGTTGTTTATGAACTCAATTTTGTTTAGTGTCTTGTATGCATAAAAATTTACTTTCATTTATTATGACAACTTATATTATGTAGGAAAACACAAATTTAATCAAGACAAACATTGAGGAGAGCTCGAAAAATATTCTATCATGAAAATTTACTAGACACTTGATTTGATGATTCACGATTGAAATTAAAAAAATGAAACAGTGAATAGACTTAAATGACAGGACTTTGTAAAGGAAGCCTAAGCATAGTGGATAAAAATACAGTCACGATAGGATTCTTTGAGATCGCGGTGATGCTCTTGTAAAACCTAACCTTAAAATCCTTACAACCCTTCAAACCTGGCCTTGATTGAAACAACGTGTATGACATCCCATAAACGCGAAAAATCAGTATAAAATGTTAGATTGGCGCTTTATGTGGTCATTTTCGAAACTAATGATTAAAATAATGCAAAAATTTGTGTTAGTTCATTTAATTGCCGTAAAGTTAATTTGGCGCTATTTTCTCTCTCTCATATACGTGTTGAATCTGACACTAAAAATCTTTATGACAGGACACACAGGGCCTAACAAAACCACAGTGCTGCCTAGAACCTAACCAAAGATGACCTTTTCTTATCCAAGAAAAATTTGATATATAAATTTTCATTTAACATCCTTAAACATCCATAAAAAGTTTATTAAAAAAATTATAATAGAATTTCATAGCAAATAAATTTCTTAAAGCTCAATTAAACCTATAATTTACATTTTTTCTACTTTTATTATTTTTTTATTTACAGTGGTCCTCACAAAAACCCCCGTTTAAATGGAACCAAAAATGTGTATACGCCTAACTGTAAATAAACATAATTTTCAATGATTCTTTCAAGTATGTTAACTTGATTATATAAAAATAAACTTAAAAAGTAATATTTTATAATAATAAAAGATAATAAAAGAAGAAAAAAAATGTTGACGATAAAAAATTATAACCGAAAAATGTGTTCTACTAAAAAAACGAGAAAATCTTCATCATCTAAAAATAATAATAATAAAAAGAAATTTAATCAAGATGAAGATGAAAAAAAACTCGAACGAGTATCAAGGATAATAGATAAAAAGAAAAATATCACCGGTAGTTATAAAAATAATAATAATAATGATAGTATAAGAAAAAGACGCGTAATGAATAGATATGGTATTGGAAATTCATCGTCAAATAATTTTACAAGTATGCTTAGATCATGGTGGTGGATTTATTGTTGTTGTTACATGTGTCTATTTACAAGTCATAGTGGTATAAATAATGTAGTTAATGGTGCATACTCAACTGACACAGATGAATTGATAAATGAGTTGGATAGACCAAGTAAGTACGATAAAATCACATTATTTATTGTTATTTTGAAATTTTATTGAAACATTTTAATTTTATTGCATTATAATTGATATCCGTAATCGATATATTTGAAAATTGATTGTTGTGATGTTTGATGATATTCATTTTGAGAGGAAATGATCATTTTATATGATGATTCGTTTTATGATTTTGTGTAACATCAATGTGATATCGAAATTTGTGAATTCAAAGACATTTCAATGACGATGTTGTGCTTTTTGATCTGGTAAGTTTGCAGCTGTTGTTTTGCTCTTGAAATTTCTTGTCCAAGTTTCTCTTGGACGTCATGGCATTTTTCAGGATGTTTCTGGGGTGTTGAGGGCTTTATTTGTTATGTAATATTCTGGCCGACGCAAAGTATGGCCATACAACCATAGGTGTTTAAACTGCCAAGAAAGTGTTTATTTTGCAACTTGTCGAATAATGATACTCCAGCAGCTCAACGAAACATTCTCGTCTCAGTGACACTTAACTTCTTTGTTGTACACTAATCTAAGGAAAATTTCAAAAAAATCTTATGAATTTCAAGTTAAATAAATTTACTTTAGAAGTGGAAGACTGGGAATCAACCAAAAATGCTCCAAATCTCTCAGATATTACTTACTTGTTACTTGGCGCCAGGTTAGCCGAATTAGTACTTACTTTACGCTTTGTCATTCCTCAGAGAGTCCAGGCTGTCCTCATATTGAGCAAAAGCGATCTACAAAATGTCTTCATCTAGAACGTCGGATTGCAATTTGTTTCAGTTCCCCCAGGTTGTTAAATTGTGCCTCATTTGTCTTTCTGACCGAGGTGCCATCAGAGACTGTGGAGCGCCGCTAGGTGTTCCTTGGTCGACCTCTTCTACGACTACCTTGTGGATTATATACAAGGGCCTGGTGGTAAACTTCTGTAGGGTCTTTTCGTAAGGTATGCCCAATATAACCAAATTTTCTTTTACGGATCTCCATATTTATGTTTTGCATCTCGGCTTTTCTCAGCAGTTCCTCATTCGAAGCCAAGTCAAGTAAGTACTGGACGAAATATTTGTTTATAGATCAAAACTTTGTTGTTCAAGGATAATTTTGATTTTCGGTTAATTAGCAAATAGAGTACTTTAATAGGCGTATTGACTTTGGAAATTACTTGGTAATGGTGCTGTTTGCAACTTAAAGTCGCGGATTAGCCATACGTGCAATATAAAAATACCAGAAAGGCCGCAGTCGATCGTCTTGTAAAAGTTAAGTTAAGCGTAAATTTTAAACAAAATCATACAGAATGGAAGATCTGTTAATAATCCATTCAATCCATTCCTTTTTGCAACTCAAACTTTGACACCTGTGAATTTTTTCAATGAAATTTGCTCCTAATTATTTTGATTAATTTAAATATGTTCTCCACTTACCTTCAAGGTGATTTCCATTAAAAGTTTTCCACCAATACATGTTAAATCCAATTCACAACTTAATCACAGCTAATCCATATCATGGAATAAATGATTTTCAACGCCTCGTCCTCCAATAATGAAATCTATAAGAAAATATTTACATATAAAATCAACTGTTAAGTGAAAAATCAAGCACTTTATTTCACTCAACTTTTTTTTCATTATTATTATTATTATTGAAAATTGTTATCATGGTTAAAATTCCGATATTCCATGTCAAAAATTTTTGCAGATATCAAGGGACACTACATTTCATACAAAAGGCAAAGTGGTGCTGTCAAAAACTTTTCCATATACACATTTTCATTGAAATGATGTAGTTGTTGTATGGTTCTCATTTCAATTTAGTTATGTTTATCTTTGGATTATTTAATACAATTTGTGAATTGTATAAAACGATACATAAATATTTGAGTAGCTGCTATATGAGGCTAAGCAAGCAATAAATAATTTCATAGCATTATGCATGCAAGGAGAGATTTTTTTTTTGTGTGTGTGTGTGAGTTGTGCTCTATGTAGATTTTATTATAAAATAAAATAAATTGTATACACAATCAATATTTGGTGTTCGGTTTAAATTTCTGGATGTCATTGTAGTCGAATATCGTTTTGAGGTTATCATATTTTATTTTTTTTGTGTAAGAAACTCTCATTGAATTGAATTCACTATGGGAAATCAAAATTTAACTGAAGGGTGAATTGCAAATATTCTTTTTCATTTCCGATAAGAAAAAAACTTGCCTCAAACTAAATCGATGTGACAATAAATCTTTTGGACACACTGTAAAACTTTTAATATAATTCATAGGCACACTCTCCTTTTTTATTTTAATATGCCGATAAAAATTTTTGACATATATAAAATAAAACAATAAAACTTAAGTTTTTCCTTTTTTTTTGTCGTTGAATTCATACGTCTGTAAATATATAAATTTTAAAATGAAATAAAGTGAATATGAAAGATAGAAAGAAGAATAAGGAGAAATGTGTATCGTACCGCCATTTATTATTTTTGTTTATCTAATATATTTGCTTGAATAATAGGATGTGTCATCCCGGATTTTGTCATTTTCTGTGTGCTTTAACATAGAATTTACGATTTTTGCCAAAAAAAAAATGAAAATATTTCATATATTTATACAAAAGGAAGTCTTATAATGCAATCAGGAAATTATGTTCATACATGATCAACATTTTAAATCACATTCTACATTTTCTCTCTTTTCTCTGTTATTTTGTTGATGTCAATTCATAAAATTGTATACCTTTCATGTGCGGTGGATAATCCCTTGTATTATTATTTAGCTGGTAGATGATGACTCAGTGAAAAAAAAATTGTATTATTTTTTATTTTTTTCTCTGTTGTTGCCTTTTGACATCACAAACACAAAAACACACACACACTTGACTTAATATAAATAGAAAATTTATACAAGGAGATGGCCACTTTATTAAAATTTGAGAAGATTTAAATAAATTCTCTTTTGACAGAATCACATTCTTCAAAAAGCTTCACTGTAAGTTGAAAATCTCTTGTCCTTGACTTGAAAGTTTGAGGGATTGTACGGAACAGTGGTTAGCGTGTTGGACTATCAATCTTAAGATTGGCAATTACAGCTTTGGAGCTTTAAAATCTCAAATGTTCCATTTTCCGGCTACTCAATTTGGGTTAAAGGTTAGATAAAGGCGGCGACTGCTTAAGATGACAGGATAAAAGCTAAGTCCCTTGGATGATGATAACGGGTATGCACAGTGGGCCCGATTGATGGCTTGAGCCAATCTGATCTGATCTGACTTAAAAGTTGAAGAGCGTAACCGGCATCATTTTTCAACAAATTTCAACAGGATCGAATTGAACGAATTTTCATTGAAACTTTCCTTGAATATCTGAATTATTTTGGATTTTCTTTTTCACAGAACGAAAAATCATGATTTGCGTTACTAACTCCAATAAAATTCGTATAAAATATGTGTGTGTGTGTATGGAAATAAAATCTCCACTATTATGTTCGACATAACAGGATCATTTATCATTTATTTGACATATTTTTATAACACAATAAAGAAAAGATTACGTTTGCTCAGTCACTTTTTATTATGAACTCTACTATTATTATTATCATTTTTTTTTTTTTTATTATTGATGACTTTTGATTTATAGCAAAAAGAGAGCAAAATGTATAAAATTTGATTTCCAATCAACAAACCGTGAATGAAATGAAATGAAAAAAAAAACTATAAATGATTTATTTATTTTCACACTTGAACTGAAATGATGTTAAATACAAAATAAAAGGCCTCTGCTGCTAATGTGATTTGATGTTCAAGTGCGATTTCAATTGATTTTATTTTTTATTTTCGACTTTTTTTTTGTTCTAGTCAATTATCTAAAGTTAAATGCTGTTATTTATTCATTGTGACAAATAATTTTGGCAAGTGACCAATAAATAAATATATATAAATATTTTTTTTTGATTTTATGCTCCATTGATTCACAAAATTTATTGACAAATTGATGGATGCTCAATTTTTGTTTAAAAAAATTTTTAATGTCTGTTGAAAAACTTTTCAGACATCAAACGGTTTTAATGTAATTACTTTTGAAACAAAATTTAAGTTACTGGTCTTGTTTGAACGGTGCTTTTCAATTGAATTCAAGTGATTTTGTATACAAAAATTCTCAAAAATTGAAAATCATCATCATCAGAGGACCTTAACTTTGATCCTGTTACCCAAACAGCAGTCACATTTCCGTTGATTGTCAAAATCTAAAAAAATGAAAATATTTAAGAGACAAAAATTAAATTAAAAAATATTCTAGACACTAATTCTCATAAAACCGTTTTTTTTTTGTTCTCTATTATTATAATTTGCAATTCACACCTCTCATGAGACCAACACCAATCCATAATCTCACTTACAAGCACATAATTTTATTATTGTTCTCTGTGAATCATCTGATTGCAATGTAAAATTATAGGATGATGGCGTTAAATTGTCTACATTTGTGTAAAATTTTGCTGTCTACTTTCACTTCAACTTAAACACATTTAATATGTAATATTATATGGCATTACAGGACACAAAATAGGTTTTATGTCAAGATAATTTTATTTCCCAAATGTATAATATTCTTCAGAAGCAAGAAAAATATATATTTTGTACATTTATTATTATTTTATTATCATATTGTGTGCTTATTCCTTTTTTTTATATTTCACATTTTACGTGTTCATTTTAACAGTAAAACGATTACAGAAGCAAAAAATTAATATATTTATTAAACATTATTTTTAAGTGAAATGAAAAACGTTTAAAGGAAGCTTAAAATAAATTAATTTATTTTATTTAAAACAATGTCATTTTCTCTCCTTCTCATGACAATTTTCTTTTAACAAAATTGAATTATGTTGAAAAAAAAAATGTTAAAATTCAGGACCTTTTTCCGAAAAATCATTATTTCATACATTTTTTGACCTATTTTATCAAGAGAATAAAATTTTAGCACAAACACACTCCGATCTCATATAAAATTTATTCATTTTATTGATTATATCATCCAAATTTTCCCATCTACAATACAAATATACAATAATAATAACAATAATGCATTGTTATGTGCGACTTCATTGATGTGCCAAAATTATGTTAGTCAGTGCAGAAACATGTGCTCAATGCGGTGTGATTCGATGTGTATGGAATATAAAAAAAAACGTTTGGTACGTGCTTGACACTCCAATTAACACGGATTTTTGAATATATATGAACTCGTATTATTATTTTATTTATTTTAAATTTATATGATTTAATTTTATTTATGGAAAATATTGAATGCAAAAATAAAAATTGGCTAAAAATTTTTAAAAATCATTTTGTGATGAAAAAACCCTTTGTTTTGTGAAAGAACCAGCCATTTGATAAATTAAAAGTCAAATTCAAAATAAATTATATTTTTTTTTTGCTCAAGTTCAATCAAATGAACTTTTTTATATAAAAGTTATCAATTTTTTAGTCCAATTTTTTTAATTCGATAGATAGACGTATGTGTATTTTGATGCTCGCTTTCGATCTGTATACTCATCAACGACTTTCCTCTTTGAATATTTTTTGAAAAGCCTAAATACGTCGAAAATTTAGCTGATTATGGCATTTACACGGGACCATAAATTGAAAGTCAGCATAAAAAAAAGATTTAAGGTAAAAGTAGTTAAAAGAGTCAAGAGAGTCAGAAAATTCCCTCCCTGATAAGGCTGACAGGTTCGTTGATAACTTCAGTCTAGTCAATTAACACTCACTTTTTTTTTTAATTAGATAACTTCGTTAGTAACACATCTCAAACTTTTCCACATCACAATTATTGTATTGTGTTACAAGTCATTAAAAAAGATGATTAAAAAAATAGAATACTACAAACATTGATTGTCTCATAACAAGTAAAATTGCAAAATTATGACATAACATTGTAATGTTCAAGTAAATAAGATGATTATAATTTAATTTTGTTTTAGTTGACGTAATGTTTTAAATTAATGCTCTTCTATCTAGATAATAAACTGTTATATAATATAAATAACAATCATAAGGAAATATGTCTTAGAATCTCATAAGCTGAAGAGTTGCATAATAATAAAAAAAGCACTTTATTGTCATCTTCATGGAAATTACATTTAAAAAAATTCTTCAAAGGAAAATCCAATTATAAACAAGTTTTTGTCTAAAAAAAAAAAAAAAATATAATGATGGTTTGAAATAAAAAAATAGAATTTTACCACAGCTTTTATCGTAATGGAAAGATTTGAGATTATTTAAAGCTGTATTGTACCATTTTTACCCTTAAATTGTTGATGGATTTTGTATTAACTGAAATACCCGCTTGGCATAAAAAATATGGAAAATTTCAGTCTTCTCAGCTAATGATTAAAGTTAAATAGATAATTTTTATTCAAATGAGCCGATGCTACATGGATAACAAATATTTCCAAAATGGCATTCACTGATTCTGAAAAGCTATACATAGTCTATATATATATATATGTATTTTTTGAACAAATCAAATCCTTGCCAAACGGGTGATAATAAAAAGGAGTTGCATTACAATGGAAAATGTTTGATAAAATGTAAAGCACGTACTAAATTTTAAGCATCTCCTTTTATGTTACACAACAAAAATTGCAATGTGACTTGATGTGTGGAAATTGTCAAAGTATTATTTCTTATTATAAGAATACAATGGTGCAGTAAATTTTAATGACATAACATCATAAAAAGTATAATTTTACTTTTTGAAAATAAAAGTAACTGATCTGATATTGAAAGCATATAATCTTATAATGACATTTTCAGTTATGACTCTCTCGTGTAACTCAAGTACAATTTTAAATTAAAATGTCTGATTTTCTTTTGATATTAGAATTCCCAATTGGACTTCAATTTTATAGTTGTCATGACATATGACATTGAATACGACGTTAAGTGCTAAAAATTGAAGGTCTAACTGCGGGTCAAAGTGACCTTAAAACAGGAGTTTTTAGAGCCATTATTTTTTTATATAAATTTATTTTAACTCAGACTGACTCTTTTTATTTTATTTTTGACGTTCTTTTGTTTGTCATGCAAATCATGGCAACTTTATTTAATAGCTGACTTTTTCGAAACCGTGGAATTTTTAGAATGGTGAAAAATCTGAACAATGTCCAAAATCATGAAAATTGGTCGTGTATATCGTTTACGATCGCTTTCCACTTTTTTATTCTTTTCATTGACAGAATCAATCCAAAATAACTCGCTTATCGATTACAATCATTGAATTTACAATTATAACCTTTCAGTTAATTTTTCAATGCATTGTTTTATAAATTTCGAAAATGTACTAACAAAACAAAATATCACATGAACTTTACATTTACTGATAGTAACTCGAAAAGTATGTTGTTACTATTTATGTGAAATAAGACACAATTTTATAAACAACTGCAGGCAAATTCGGAAGGAAAAAAGGATCAATTTACAACCACAATCACCACATTGCATGAAATTTATAAAGCGAGAGTACAGTGAATGAATAGAATTTTGGTTTAAATTTAGAGCACTTTAGATTTTATCATACAATGAATGTATGTTGATGATGATGATGATGAAAATAAAACAAAAGCATCATTTAATTGTATTTTGTTTACGTATACAATGTTCATTTTGATTGAAACGCGCATTTCACTTCTAATCCCTAGCTGTTTTCGAATTCTTACCTCTTATTATAACAAAAACACACATTTTGTAGATGTGAATTTAATAATATTATATCCAAAGTTTAATTATCTTCCCTCACTAAATGAATAACAACAATAAGAGACGACGACAAGATATACAGATAAAATTTATTCAACATAGCACATTAATTTATCACTATTATTATTAATATCGATTATTATTGTTTTATTCATATAAAATATTTGTTTCTTTGAAACGTGCTTTATTATTATTAATATTCATGTGATACAAAGATTCTAGATATTGAATCAAAAGCTGTTTTTAGTTCTGTTGTTTATTGTATATTTGGTTTATTAATGTATTTTAGTTGATAAAAAGATAATAATCCTAAAATAGTGTAGGAATTTCTATGACAAATAATAATAATAATAACGTTGATGTGATTTAAAATACGATACAGATGCGGAAGAAGCAAACTAATAAGATAGAAAATAGACAAAATACGGGAAAACACGTTCATTTAATGATGAAAATAATAATGAAGATACAATGAAATGTAATCAAAAATTTTTTATTGAAAACAATAATTGTTTTAATAATATGTTAAAGAGGTTTATATTTTAACTCGAAAGATGATTTTACATGCTTTTGATTATTAAATTAAGTAATACTTGTTAAAATCATGATGGTACCGTTTAAAAGACGTTTTGACTCTTATTTTATCATTTACATGAAAGGAGTTTTCGAGCAGACGTATAGTTACAAATTAGAAGACTTTAATTTTTATAGCTGAGAGTTTTGAGACAGATGCTGTCACTCTTTGTAAAGATTTTCAAGGAAAGATACATAAGATGATTCATTATTTTTTAGCAACTATCCTGCCAACAAATCGTAGACGTGATCAACTCTCTCAGGAATAACAAAGCTGCTTTGCTTGATGGTATAAAAGTTGAGTTATTATAGCACTTAAAGGTTCCATAAGACTTGCTGACATCCAATCATCTCGTTCTTTGGCAACATGCTCGGTTCCAATTCTGGGATATTGTCTAAATTAATAAAAATGAAATCTAGTACAAGAAGATTAACGAAGCTACGATTTCCCATCAAGAGAAATACATCTTTTTTTCTCTAAATTTTTTCCATGAGAGTTGAAGGCAATATTTTCTTCTTATCAAGCACCCACATGAGAGTATGAAGATCTCTTTCATTCCCTAAATTTATCTAATTCCTTGTATAATCGCACCCTTTTTTGGGGGAACATTGACTTATATATTAAAAGCCTCGGAAATCCTTCTTCAAAGTGTCGATGCCTAATCCTAGCAACAGCCTCATACTGACGTAGTTTCATCTTCTTTTAGGCGAAGTCTACAGTCTAAATTCACTTTTTCGAATTTTTTTCAGGAATTTTACAAATTAAAACTTATACGGTTTTGTAGCACAAATGCAATTTAATATAATAAACATAATTTCTTCTTCAATGGCGTCGTGTAGCATGGTTTTTAGTTTCGATCGTTTTGACGTTTGGTTTTGACATTTTTCTTTCAAATTACGTTATTTTAGCTCTGTAAGTTAGTTTTAAGGATTAGTTTTAGATTATTTAATTTCTAGTTTTAAGTTTTAATCAACATCTCTTACAATACGTATTTTATCTTGCAGGTTTTACTTCTAGTCACTTTGTATTTTTTTGTTTTCTTTTTTTTATGGCCCAGAATTAATATTCTAATAGAATTTTCGCATTACGCTAAATTAAAACCAAATGAGCTTACTTTCTATCCAGGTTCTCACTTATTTTAGTAACAATTTAGTCTCTTAAATCTAAAATTTATTATGTGTGATCACTTGAACGTTTTGATTTGTTTTTGATGTGTTGTGACGGATGACGTCGCTGTCAAATTGCCGGTCTCATTCACTCAAGGTGTAATACCTTGTTAATTTGGTATGGTATTTTAAATTATATTTCAGTTTAAGTTTTCTAAACAACATCCTCTGTCCATGCATTAAAAAGACATCTTCTTAGACCTGATAAGCTAAACTAAAATAGAAAAATTATTATTTTTTGTAATTTCGTACACGTCTCACAGTGTTCTTTTAAAACCTTCTTTTGAGTCGAAAAAAATTATGACTCAACTTCTCTTATTTCGAAGAGTTGAATTTTGATGCCGTTCAACAAATTTCCTATAATTTATTTTTAATTACACAAAAAACAGTCAGTAGCGATGTTGAACAGCGGAAATGATAATTATGATTATTTCTATGTTATTTTAATATTCAATACAATTGAAATAACATTTAAAATTACGGAAAAAACATTAAAATCCAAAATAAAATTATAATAAAATTTCTATTACAATACAAAATTCAAACGACATCAATTAAACGTAAAATGAAATATTATTTTTACTGTTGAAATTATTATTATTATGATCATCATAATTATTTTATGTATAAATTTTGCTGGAACATTAAAAAAACAACATGTTGTTGATAAAATTTGTATGTTTTTAATTAGTGGAAAATATTAGAATGTAAATTCATTTTATGTATGATAATATAAAATTGTGATAAATTATTATTTTAAAATTAAATAAATTTTTCCGATGTTTATGAGTATTCTAGCATAAATTTTATGTTTATGAAATGTTGATAAATAAAATTAAAGATAAATAAACAACTTACACATGAATAATTTTGATCAGATATAATCATAATCATTATTATAATGTTTGAGTATGCACATTAAACGCCCAATTTCCTCCTATTATGATATCAAGTCAATTTATTAAAATGTTTTAATGTCAAAACAATAGATCCTTCGCCTGAAGCTATTGATTTATTAAATTGAACAAATCAATGTTGAATTATAAATTGCATTTTAATACACACAGACACAGACACAAAAGACATTACAAAACATGACATTATTTCACTAAAACCTTTTAATTTTATATTCATAGATATTTTGACTGGTCAAACTAGAAAATATTTTTATCATTTATAATGTCGTTTTGAATAAAGATGTGCTACGATGTGATGGCAATCAAAATGTTTCCGTTTTGTCTTTAACATTTAACAAGAACATCAACATGATCATCATCAACATAATAAATTTGTGTGTGTGTGTGTATGATTTTCACTTCATAATTTTGTAAACCGAACAACTTTATATTATGTTTTATTGAAAAAGGTCAGAGTCATAACAACCGATGTTAAGTTGAAATATACACGTTTTATGAATTTAATGGGGTTTGTAAGCAATGTTTTGTGTGTTGTCCTTTGTTTGCTAACTCTATGAATATTATTCACTGTCATAATAATAATAATGTTGTACATCATCATCAGCACTTTGATTGTAATGTATTTAAACTTAAATAACACACATATCGAGACAGGTCATACAATAATCTAGTTATTTTGGTTGAAAAGGAAACTTTTGATGAATATTTTATGTTATCACGTTTTTATTTTTCATATGAGTTACTTCGATACTCATTTTCAGAGACTGAATCAATTAAGTTGAAAAAATTCATTGGGAACTACTTTAAATGTTCCATCACATATCATAATTCGGCTGGTGTGAAGTCGTTCTAGGCTTCTATCAGTAAAAAACACCAGAAAACGTTCAGGGTCATCAACTTCAGAGTCATGCTGGAAGAAACGGTATCCATTGAGTGTGTGTGTGTGTATGGCGGACTTATTTCACGATCAGCAAAAGATTGTGGATCTTCGGTTTTGGCGATGGTTGATGTTTCGGACAATGTTGTTGTGTTCCGGCATTTTGAATTGTACTTCTTCATCGTGGACGTTTGCAATTTCATTGCAGTTTATTACAAAAGGTGGTTCGCTTGGATGTGACTCTGAACGACGTTTTATAGCACGAACGACTTCTTGGGCTTGAATTATTGCATAATCCACCTCATGTAAGTGAGGTTGTCGGTCATATGTGATTACTCTGCGTTCAATGTTGAAATTAGTTTTCATAGTTCCATTGCAGGTTCGTTTCAGCATCGCCAATACTGTTTAGACTGAGCTTAATTTGCAGATTTCATTGTATACCTGAAAATTTGAAATTATATTGGTGACCTTGAATTACTCGCATTATCCCTTTTATTTACCTAAAACCACTTTCCTTTAGTATATATTTTCCTTGAGAAGTCAGAACAAGGCAAGTAGCGTGGGACTCCAGGAAATAGGATATCGAAATTTAACGCCCCATAGTAAAGACATCTAATCATATGATGGTGTGTGTCTTTGCTATAACGATTTTTGTGTTTTTTTTACTACAAAATATTCTTAAGAAACATTGTGGACAGTTTTCGATACTGTTCATTTATTAGACGATGATTTTAAACGAATTTACATCAAAATTCATTGACCTTCTGAGGATACTGTATGTAGCTTGCCCTTCCCCCTTCTCTTAAAAGAAAATTCCTTCAAACGTCCCTGCTTTAAATTATTAAATTTCAAAGATTTAAGAACTTTAAAATTAAATGACAAATAAAAATCGTGGTACTTGTAAAAAAACGGCAATGAATCCAATTTAATTTTGTCATTTCACACCAATACTCGTATAAAATTCAACATCCCCTTAAACCAACTACTTTTTCCTCGAAAAATATCATATCCGTGTCAGACAATTTCATTTAACTAATTGTAACAATTCACATTTTTATTTTCAACAAAAAAAAATAAAAATCTAAAATGTTACTACGAAACAAAAAATATACATTTCTAATTGATGCCTTTAGGTGATACAAATGATGTGAATTATGAATGAATAATAGCACACTTTTTTGTATGAATTCTAACTCGGACAACAGCAGCAACAATAAAACAATAACTGCAACATTTTGAATTGTCTTTCATACAAAAAAAATTTCATACAACCTTAAATTGTTATAAAAGGTGGTAAATCGTTGTTGTATAGGAAAATTTATTCGCTTGTATGATTTATGTGCCTAATGATTCAAATGTATGAAATAATTTTATTTTTTTTATTTTTATTGTAATGGTCAAGTCAAATTTATTCATTTTTTATTATGATAAAATGTTGCCAAAGGTCATCAAAGTAAATTTTTTTTGCATGTAAATATGACAGTAATCGCCTTTGACTTGTATGCTAAAAAAATGCAATAAATTTTTGATTATCATTACAAACAAAAATTTTTATGCAATTTTTTGTTCATTCTGTAATTGGAACACAAAAAAAACCGAATTGATTGCAACTATGATTCATCTTTATTGGCTTCATTCAATTTAATAGTGTTTCGAATTTCCCTGCAGCAACAATCAATATCGGTTATTTCACTCTCAAAACGTCCGTCCAAGTAATCCAGACAAACATGACCAGCATACGTGAAATCATGTTAAATTTATACATGTGTGTATTTCAATTTCCTCTTTTTTTTCATTTCATTATTATTAATATTGAAACATGTTGTCAATAGTCTGTGATTTACGATAAAAGTTTTTTTTTTGAGTTGTTTTTAATGAAACATGTCCGAGAATTCTTCGTACTGGATATTAATTAAATGTCATATAGTTTTATTTTAATGCAATGTCACAAATTCTTTCATATTTTACTGTCCTCATAAAAGTTTTCATTGTATTTGCATAGAAAAACACCAATTTAATTTTGATTTATTTTCTTTTATTGATATTGCCAATTTTTTTTTTTCTTATTTTATATCCGTTTCATCATTTGCATCATTGCGACCCATGATAACAAAAAAAATAAAATAAATTGTGTTTGGGTGTTAATAAAAATTGGATGGATTTTTATGAATGAGAAGACAAAAATAAAATATATGCCAATCTTTTATCATACAGATTATTTTTCATTTCATTCATGTAATATTGATTTTATTTATTTTAATATTACACAAATATCTTTTATTTGATTTGATTTGATGAGACCATTGCCTCAGACAATAATACAAATAAAAACATGTCACAAATCAGATCTAAATTGAATAAATCAGACAAATAAAATGAATAAAATGGATAAGTGAATTTATTTTTACATCTCATTATGGAAACACGTGTGTTTGCATTTCAAAAAATTTAGGAAAAAACATCATTTTAATTTCATGGACGGGCTTGAAATTAGAAAATATGTTCAAAATTGTCGAATGAATGGTCAAAACTATCATAAAACATGGCAATTCATCAGATTCAATGAATCTTTTCAATAATCACCACGCATATCAATATAAAAACTTACCAGTTAACTAGGTTTCCAACTACAAGGTTCTGGGTATCACATTTGACTCCCATATGTCATTTAACGTGTATATTGACCTGATCACCAAGAAAGCATACCAAACACTTGTTTTTGTTTTACACACATCCAAAACATCCAGAACATTAAAGCTATCCTATTGCTATATTACACCCTGATGAGGTCACAACTCGAGTAAGGCTCGGTCATTTGGTTGCCGTATTTAAAGTCACATATTTAACGCCTTGAAATAATCCAAAAGAGACCCACGCAATTCATCGCCTATTTCGAATTTTCGAAAATCGAATTCCGAAAAAAATTGGCACCAGAGCAATCTTGAAAGGGATATCTTTGTGGTATATGGTATCAACGAAGTGTAGTATCATGATGGTTGTGTACTTATCCAGTCTTGACTCCTTCAAATATGTGAAGATTTCAGTCCCGATCAGTTTTGTGAGAAGCTATGTGTACTTTTCTGAACTGAATCATGCCCAGTGGCCTTCATTTTCGCCTTAGTATCACCAGATTTTGTTCTTTTATCATCAGATATGGAGATAAATTAATATGCACAATGGACCCACCTATAGGTTTCAGTGCTGGTTCCTCGTTATCACTCGTTTCATAAAACATCCTTAATGTATTTTCAAATTAAATTAAAATAATAATAAAAATAATTGATATGAAAGTTGAAAATAAACATTAAATTTTCAATTTTATGAACGTAATTACATTGAATACACATATGACATTCATCACAATATATGCATTTTTGAAGTATTATCGGAAATAATAACGATAATAATAATAATAATTTTGATGATGATGACGTTGATGATCATTCATTATTTTATGATTCATATGAAATTTAAAATGCATACATCTAATAATGTACGATGATGATAATTATTATATTTATTCATTGATGCGTGAGTGCATATAAAAGTCCTTTATTGTACAAATAACAATGCAAACAGCAGCATTTCTATTGTTAGCCAAATATGGCTTTTAGATAATAAAATTGGTCTTTGTTTTGATATGATGATGGTATTGTTTTATTTGAAACGAGAAAATTACTCTCATATCCGAACACAATTATCCTTTTTTTATTATTATTTTTATTGTAAATTTAAAAGGTTTCAGTTAAAAAATAAAAAAAAACTGATAATTGTCCTAAAGCAAGTCTTCTTATCATAAAATTGATCAACATACACAGCATAATCATGATTGTCATCATTTCACACCCAAATGCGTCGTCGTCGCCTCATATTTAAAATTAAATTTAAAAAAAATGTAACTATGCGCTTCTCACGTATTTCATTTTTTTTTAAGTGGCTGTTGATTGCATTTACAATCATGTTAACAGAAAAATTCTTCCTGTCTCGCTTCTTTTGTTGGAATAAATTATTAATGAAGTGCGATTTTTATAGTCAATTTTAACACCTTACATTATAATATTTCATATTTTTTTTTTTTAAATTTAATATAAAATTAATAACAAGACAAGACAACAAGATTAATTTTGCATAAAATTACACAAATTTTAACAGGTTTTGTGTTTGGTCATCATTGTATCGCGTCACTGAAGCAAATTATTACATGAAAAAGTTTAATAATAATAAGCTTATAATAAGTGCAACGGGTAATGATTCTATCATGATAGTGTTTTTTTTTTTTTTTATCTTGTGTTTCATTTGAACTGAATTGTTACGGTTAAAATTAAAATAAAAGAGAAGAAGAAGTGTCCGATGATATTTACTGATAAAAAATGTGAGTAACTGCATGCACTTGTGTCATGTCTTCCATATTAACAATATAATAAAAAATTATTATTAATGGAAAAAAATAAAGTTTAATATGCAACACAAGAGAATTTCATTGGATAAAAGCAGAGATGGTTTTTGTAATAAAAGAAGAGAATAATATAAAATAGGGCCTGGAGCAAGTAAGCGGAATTTTTCCTTGTATAGTGTCCTCTGTCTCAATTTTTTATTATATTCATATTTTTTTTTTGCTGTAATAAAGTTCTAAGCCGACACATAGACTTGTTTATGTTGGTGCTATCTCGATGATGTTGTCTAAATATTGGTTATTAAAGTTTTTTTTTCCATTTTTGTTTTTCTCCTCAAGGAAATTTTGTTATGGGTTTTATATTGTTATTTAAATATTTGTAATAAAGTGTTAGTTTTACTTTTTATTATATTATTGAACAGCGATAGATTGATTAGGGTCGAGTTTCCGACTATCGCTACCTCACACTCTAAGTTGGAAACGTGATTTGTGGGGCTATTACGGGGCGTTTACGGGGTTTAATATTTTATTATTTAAATGTTATTTTTAGCGCATTTTCAGGACTGTCTCTTTCCGTTTTCTATGCACCAGCGTGTAGGGGTTCCAAGCAACACTAGAATATGCCAAAAGAGGTCTCACGAGAGCGCAGAATAGCGATTTTGTTACAAAAGGATCGTCAAATATCTTCGAATTTCCCTTGACAAAACCTGTCATTACGTTAACTCACATATATAACAGAGAAAAAATAGCGCCAAACTAACTTTACGGCAATTAAAATGAACTTAAACAAATTTTTGCATTATTTTAATGAGTAGTTTCGAAAATGACCACGTTAAACGCCAATCCAACATTTTATACTGATTTTTTTTCGCGTGTATGGGATGTCGTATACGTGGTAAATTCTATCCAATGATTCTCCATTGATCTGGTAATTATATATGATGCCATCCGTACGCTTACGATGAAAAGATATGGTTTTGCACTTAGCAATACTAAGAGACATTCAAGAGTCACAACGCCAATCATAAAGACGATTAAGATTGTTTTGTAAAGACTCTGCGGTAGGGCGTTACGAACGGTAGGCAGTTCCACGACCCTACGTTACGAGTATTATATTGAATTATTTTGAACAAAGCACTCAGTTGAAATGAGTTTTGTTTTGAATCAAACAACGGTCTATAACAAGAGACAAATGAGCAAAATTTATCAAATATGATCAAGATCAACGATTTGAGATGGTCATAGCGTTTCTATATACCTAGGAGTACTTATTCGTTGAGATGGCGATACTTTAATGGAAATGAAGCAAAGGATAGTCACGGCAAATAAGTGCTTAAACGGTCACCAACGATATCTCTTAAACAGATCCGATCAACTACTATCATTTCAAGACAAAGTACTACCTAGCATCTTTGGTGCCATGCGTGCAGGGAATGATTGCTCCTATTGTATACGATTGAGAATGTAGAAATGTTTTAGGGTTAAATTCAGAAGAACGAGAGTTTGCTAACATGATTTAGTTTTTTTCTTGTTTCTGGAGCTTTCGTACAATAAAAGTTATGGACATTTTTCAAAAATCTCTTGAAGTCATGTATGGAAAAGTTGAAGGTTACTATTTTAACTTTAATTTTGCCAAATGAACTACTGATGTTTTTCGTGTAAGTAATTGATTATTAAAAAATTGAAGTTTTCGAAATTTAACGGTTTTTGATCACTTTTTAGCTTTCGCGTTCTCGCGCCTGACACCTACATCTATTTAATGAACCACTCTCGTCAGAGGAAATTTTCTAGGTTCTGTATTTCAATTTTTGAATCAAATCCTCATGAATGTTCTCTTACTACCACAAATTAAACCAGATTTTGCTCTGATGGACCATTCTGGGTTTTATGGATGGATGACGGACAAACCGCTTGTCAAAGTGCTCTTGCAACCTTATTTTCCAAATGACTACCACAAAATAACTTTACTCTCAAAATACGAGGAAAAAAAATACCTTTGGCTTAATTCTAGAAATGAGAGACATTTTTCATAAAATTTTTTATTCAGTATGCACAAACTCAATTTGAAAAATGCATCAATTTAACATTTTTAATCAGTGCACCAATCTTACTTGTATTTGTGTTCGTATTTCATTTTTATTATGATTTATATTGCAATACAAAAAAACATTCATTATCTTTATTATAATATTTTTTTTGTATTTTTTTTAAATAAAGCAACTCCCTTATTGTTCTTGAACATTGTTTTTACTGCTTCTGCTCAGGCATTATTTTTGTTTAATTTCTAAGTAATTTGTTGCTTTAAAAAGAATTTTAATACACATTTTAAAAAAAAATTGTATAAATCATAATCGAGAAAAGATAATTACGATGAATAAATAATAAACAAAGGTGTGAAAAAAACACCTTGTTTCGTTCTTCTTCTCCTTGTTTTTTTATATATAAAATTTAATTTTAATAACATTTTACCACAAACATAATAATTGCATAAAGAAAAAAAAACACTGCATTTTAAATTTTATCATACTCATGTCCGATGTTCATGCCAATTAAATACATGTTTTGAATATTTAATACCCTAATAAAATTCAAATATAATCAAAATATTCCATGAAATTTATAATTGTGGTGAATCCTTTCTATGTTTGTGTGTGATTAGTATTAAATTTCATTGAAATAATGACAAATGTACACAAAAAGCAAGTAAATGAAATGAAATTATTTGCACAAAATTTGATCCAAGCCAAAATATAATCTAATCAAATTAAATGACAAATTTAATCTTATTTTTGGTTGCTTATTAATGTTGATTTTCATCATAAATGAAATCACATGACCATGTTTATGTGTGTTTAGCAAAATATCAAGGTAACACAGTCATTTTCAATTATGTGTGATAAAATTTTTGAAATTTAATGAAATTTCAATTGAATTCTTGGAATTTATTGATTAACTTGCTAGAAAATTCATGGAAAACGAAAATTAAACCACATTTAAACCATATCAAAGTGATTTTAGCATGAAACATGTGTCGATTTTCACTTTTTGTCTTGTTGAACTCAATTAAATTTCAATTTTACCTTTTAATTGTTGTTTTCATCTTCATCTTAGTGAGGAAAGTTCAAAATACGGTTATATAATAATGTGCGTGCTCTTGTCTCATCTATTCAATAAACATCAATTAGAGCCGACAAAATTATTTATTTAGAAGACAGATAAACTCATTTCCTTTTATTACACGTACATACACACACACACTCATACACGCAAAATTTCTATAGACATACATTTTTTTTTGCTCAGCTTATTAATATTACATTCAACAAGGTATTGCATGCAAGGAAGATAAGAAAATCTTTATGAGTTAAATTGTATGGAATTAGTTGGAATATAATAAAAACATTTACCTAATACGGTGTTTATAGCACACACACACACAAAAAAAGGAAAAGAAAATAAGCAAAATTAATGAAAGATATCAATTACACTACACATTTAAAGAGTTTCGTTATTAAAATCTTGTTTTTTTTTCCGTTTCATTCAATGAAATTCACTGAAATGGTCTTATTTGAAATATTTTGCATCATTTTAACTTTTTTTTCTTTGTTTCAAGATAAATTATAACTTTAAAGGTTTATGATAGTTTTATGGCTGCGTTAATCTGTAATGCAACAAAAGAGCACTAACATCCTATAAAATTAAAACACATTCATAAAAATAATCGCTCAATTTTAAGTATACATTGCAATGTAAGAAAGATTTACATTCATACACACACACTCACACATTTTATCTATAATTTATGTGTTTGTGAATGTGTGTGTAAGCGTTAAGTATCTGCAGCAACCGTTTTAAATGTTTCCATAATAATAATTGCGGTCTTTATTATCGCATAATCCTACAATTTTCTCTGTTTTTGCATCTACTTGGCGCGCTGTTTGATAATAATAACATAAAATGAATGCATTGGTTTAGATCCAAACAACATCTGTGTGCTTAAAGATTATGATTTATAAATTTATGTGAAGAAAGCAGATAATGCGCTTCAGATTTTTGTTTAAATGTAAAATGTAATCGATGATTAAAATTAAATTGATTACTAAAGGTGAGATTACACACTTCAAGGCATTTTGTGTAAGTAAGATGCAGTGATTAGTTGGATTTCCTTTCAGCTTCTCACTTCTTCTCAATTCGAGTAAAGTAATAAATAAAGAGAGAGATAGCTTAAAATGAGAGTATAACCTCTAAGACCCTTTGATGATGTTAACTGGCATGTACAAAGAGCCTAACTGTCAACTACAGTAAAGCAAGTGTAAAAACGAAGGAAATTCAAAGGTTTTGGCTGAAAACTTCAATTTTTTGCTGAATTAAAATCATTCAAGTCACCAAAAGAAAAGTTAAAGAGCATTTAATTTCCTACAACTTTGCTGAATATACTTTTAGTGTAAGTCATTCATTTCAAGCTTTTTAAATCAACAAGAAAGAAATACAAGCTACTGATAGATCTATTGGTTGTCATTCTGTAAATACTGAAAATAGTTCGTTTTCACTCAATTTTAATTTTTGATTTTTAATGAAATTACAAAATTGATGTATGGCAACGTTGTTTCGAAAAAAATAAGGCAAAAATATCTCAAGATCAAATTTTCTACTTGAATAGGTTAAAATGACCAGATTAATGTACTAAAGCACTCAAAGAACAATTTTTTGCAAAGTTAAACATCTTTTTAAAAGCTACAACTTTCTCATACAACGTAAAACTCTTTTTCATAAATTTTTGCGGGAAAAGAGGTGACTGACATATTCCATCAAGTGCATTTCGATGGGACTCGAAACACTGACCTATCCATTGGCTTAGACTGACTTGTCAAACTTTTTTGTTAAGAGATTTGTGCAAGGGAAAATTTGTTTACATATCGTTTTGTCTACCAGAAAAACTGTATCATACAAAGTTTCAACCCATTCGGAAAGGAATTAGAGCGGCCAAATTTACGATAACCTTTGTTTCTATTATCTCACTATTCTACAAATTGGCGAAAATCGAGCCGCAGAGCGGCAACGATGAATTTCAAAAACTGAGGACAAAATGTGATATACAGCACGTCAGAGACGGTAGTTATCAAGCTTTGAATTTCTAAGAAATTGAAGCTATTGTAGTGCACTCTATAAAAATGTTTTTCTTGTTTTTTTAGGTTTTCATGATTTAATTGTAAATAACAAACGATTATAAGAAGATTTTGTTCCTAGAAATTTCTCATTCTGAACTCATTTTCGAACTAAAAAGTGAACAATAAGGCATTACTGAATAGCTAGAAAATTAGATTGAAAGGCTTTATTTTTCACTTTTTAGTGCAAAAATAAAAAAAAGGTTTAATAAAAAAAAATCTTCTTGTAATCGTTTGTTATTTACAATTAAATCTCCAAATGCACTAAAATAGCTTCAAATTCTTCGAAATCCGGATCTTGATAACTACCATGACTGACGTGCTATAGATCTCTATCAGGGCGCATGCGATCATATTTTGTTCACAGTTTTTGAAAATCATAGTGGCCGCTCTGCGGCTCGACTTTCGCCAATTTGTAGAATAGTGTATTTTAAAGCGTCGTCTTATTTCGAGTCACAATTTTTCAATTCGTTAAATCACTTGTCTGCTGGGTCTGCCGTAAATCTGCTGAGTCTGTCGTTCATCTGCCGTTTGACTGCTCGTTCTACCTTTTTACTGCTGGATTTGGCGGGTCTGTCGGGTGTACCGTGTAGGTATATACTGCGTCCGCGGAGCTTGTACTTCAGTGTGAGTGGGCTTTCAAGTCTGGATAACGATTCTAAACGCTATTTGAAAAAATCAGCCATTTTGATAAAAAAATGCAATTCTGTAAAATTCACGTAAATTCATCTTCAACTGCATTCAACTTCAAACAAAATTCCTGGAAACAATTTTCATCAAAACAATGTCAGCCATTTAAGACCATAATGGACGCTAGTTCCTCGAATTAATTTAAATTAAAATCATCTGTCTTTGAAATCCATAAAAATAATCCAAACTCATTTTCATTTAATTATTTCATAAAATTTTATCCAGTATTAAAAATGAAAATAATTCAATTTCCACGGAAATCCACAGTTTAATGCACCATTTAAACGAAAACAAAACAAAATCTCAAATGTACAACATTTTCCGATTTTACTGTAAATATCAAAAAGCAAAATTAAACTAAACAAACAAACGAATATAAATTACTTAAAATTTTTAGTAAATAACTCAATTTAACTTCTTGACAAATGACGTATTTTATTCAGTTTTACTTTTGTCATATCATAATAAAATCTCTTTCTTTCTCTCATACAATGTTGGAGAAATTTATTTTCTTCTTATTATCAGTTTGCGATGCATCTGTGAAAAGATGTTTTATTCCTTTTCTGCTTTTATAAGCAATAAAATTATAAATACGCTTTACATTGTTAATTCCTTATGCTTTTTTGTAGTGCATATTTATTATGCAAATGAAATGAAATGAAATAAGAAGTCACTTAAAACTTATTATTCAAGTGTCTCATCATGAAATGTCTTGTCTATGAAAATTTTGTTCATTAATTTTTTAATCATATTTTTGCATTGAATTATAATTAGTTTGAATTGAAATGCAAGACAAAAAAAAAATCGCAAATGATATTAAAAATTCATGGTCATCCTAATTGTGTGTCTCTTCATTTAAATATGCACTAAAAAACTGCATGAATATAAATATTTTATTATCTTTCTCAGATAGTCTCATTTTACTAATGAAAATGTGCAGTAATTATCTGAATAAAATATGTCATACAGCCACTTTATTATTATTATGTCGTTTTTTTTGTCGTATAGAAACACTTTTACTAAAAGAGTAATAATAATAAAAATAAGAAGAGCTTTAATTTTGTATTCATTGTCTTTGCAATAAATAATACATTTTGCTTTTTCAGGCATTTTCTCAAACTCGACTCAAATATAACAAATAAAATGGGAACAAAAAATTCTTCATTTTGAATTGAAACGATGGATATTTGACTAAATAAAGAGAAGAGAACAATAAATATAACTCTTAAATTGTATGGATAACAAAAAAAATTATAAATGAAATGAGACGAATGACTAAAAAACCAGTCTTTCTTATCTGAATGGCATGAGAGACGATTTTCTTATTATTATTATTATTATAAAATGCCACCACTTTCAAGAACACACCAAACTAATCTTGAGAAAAAAAAACGACAAAAGAGACATATTATTTAAAGTTGGAAAGATAAATGTTAGGCATAAGTTTAAAGAATCTGTTTTTGCTTCCTTTTCTTTCCACTGAATTCAATCTCACTCAGTTTGAAATGAAAACTTGTGTGTTGTGTGTATGAGGACAAATTTGAATCAACTTTAAGTTCTTCTTCTAGAAACAGACATACAACCACACACTATGAGTATAATAGAGCAGCTGTCATATGCACATTTATTGTTTTTATTGTATTATTTTAAAAGTTAAAGGGAGTCCTTTTTTTTCTTTATATTTCTATCCCATTTTATATTCCTTTTATTATCATTATTAATTTCATTATGGGCTTAAGTTTTTCAACTCAAATTCTGTAGATGACGTTAATTTTTTTATGAATAGTTATTTTGTATTGAATTCAATTGAAAAAAAAGACATGTCACTCGTACAAAAGTGCATTTTTTTCATTGAATGAGAATTACAAATTAATTTTTAGTTCAAGAATCGTCCTGAAAAGAAATTTTAATTCAAGAATCGTCCTGAAGAGTAAATTTTAGTTCATGAATCGTCCTGAAAAGTAAATTTTAGTTCAAGAATCGTCCTGAAGAGTGAAGTTTAGTTCAAGAATCATCCTCAAGAGTAATTTTCAGTTCAAGAACCGTCCTAAAGATTAATTTTTAGTTCAAGAATCGTCCTCAAAAGAAATTTTAATTCAAGAATCGTCCTGAAGAGTAAATTTTAGTTCATGAATCGTCCTGAAAAGTAAATTTTAGTTCAAGAATCGTCTTCAAGAGTAATTTTTAGTTCATGAATCCTCCTGAAGATTAATTTTTAGTTCATGAATCGTCCTGATGAGTAATTTTAAGTTCATGAATCGTCCTGAAGAGTAATTTTAAGTTCAAGAATCGTCCTCAAAAGAAATTGTAAGTTCAAGAATCGTCCTCAAAAGAAATTGTAAGTTCAAAAACCGTTCTGAAAATAAATTTTAGTTCAAGAATCGTCCTCAAAAGAAATTTTAATTCAAGAATCGTCCTGAAAAGTAAATTTTAGTTCAAGAATCGTCCTGAAGAGTGAAGTTTAGTTCAAGAATCATTCGAAGAGTAATTTTCAGTTTAAGAATCGTCTGAAAGAGTAATTTTTAGTTCATGAATCGTCCTGAGGAGTTATTTTCAGTTTAAGAATCGTCTGAAAGAGTAATTTTTAGTTCATGAATCGTCCTGAAGAGTTATTTTCAGTTTAAGAATCGTTTGAAAGAGTAATGTTAAGTTCATGAATCGTCCTGAAGAGTAATTTTCAGTTTAAGAATCGTCTGAAAGAGTAATTTTTAGTTCAAGAATCGTCCTGAAGAGAAAATTTAGTTAAAGAATCGTCTTGAAACGAAAGCGTTAGTTCAAGAATCGTCCTGAAGAGAAAATTTAGTTTAAGAATCATCCAGAAACGTAATTTTAGTTCAAGAATCGTCCTGAAGAGTAATTTTAGTTTAAGAATCAACCTGAAACGTAATTTTAGTTCGAGAATCGTCCTGAAGAGAAAATTTAGTTAAAGAATCGTCAAGAATCATCCTGAAGAGTAAGTTACATGACTTTGCCTGCCCTACCTTAAGACATAGTTCGTTTTGTCCTGTTTTATTATCTCACGTTTTCTTCATGCCCCATAATAATAAAAACAAAACTAAAACCATTTTCAAGCACATTATTAATAATAAAACTTTTATTTCATCTCATTATTTGCAGAAAACTTTTAACCCAAAAAAAACCTACCTCATTTCAATTTGATGCAACACAAAAGTAACCTCATAAAATATTGGCAAATCACTATTATTTAACCATAAAATGTGTTTCTTTTTATATTATTTTTTTTTCTGAATTTTACGTGTGAAAAAAACTGTTACAAAACACGCAATGGAAAAATAAACTTGACACACATGAGTATTATAATTGAAACGTGAACTTATTAGACAATAGATTTTCATTTGTATATTTTTCTTTATAATATTCGAGTTTTTCTTTTCAAAAAATAAAACAAAAAAAACTTATATTACATAGTAAAAAATATCCATGTTGTGTTTATTTAATCCATTTACTACCTTTGTGTGTGTATTTTTCTAATCAATAAAGTATGGAAAAGAAATATAGAAATTTATTAGACACAATCCATTATGTTATCACAAAATATAATAAAAATAATAATAATAACACACAAAAAAATACATGAGCATAAAAGATATTTCCCAGGATGGTGATGCATTGAAGTATTCAATGATTATCATGAAAGTGTTAGATGGATTGAGGTCTAAAAATATAAATGTAATGTTTTTATGTCTGTTTTCTGAAGTTTTACCTAAATTATGTTACAACAACAACAATGAGAAAGAGAAAAAAAAAAGAAAAGAGTGTCCATTCAATGTCTTATTTCCCCATTTAACTAGAACGAAGTGATAATTAATTGGTATTTTTTTTGATCCAATTACAAGGAAATGAAATACATATTCACCGATTATTTTTTGTATGGTATATTTTTTTCATTTCATTAAGTTTTTTCAATTGAGTGATTACTTGTAACTGGACACCTTTGGCATGAATGAAGCAAATTTGTTCATTTTATGCAAAATCTTTATTAGAATACTTTTCTTAGAAAACATTCTCATGCTATAATTTTCTCATTAAATTTTGATGATAAATAATAATTTTAGTTATATCAGTAATAATAAAATGATAAAAGAAACGAAACAAAAAGAAATAGAAGAAAAAAAAAGCAAATAAAAGTAAAATAAAGTAAATTAACCTTATAAAACATGCAATGATCGAATCGACATCATTGATGTCTTGATGTCTTCTCGAACAGTAATAATAAAATCCAAAGTTTGTACGTGAGAGACCATTAAATAAATAATATTAGCAGAACATTTGTGTTGAGATTGAAGTATCTCACGATTATATTTGCAAAAGTACAAGTAAAACTAGGCATATCAAGACATGTTGAGAATTAATCAGGATGAGTTGATCGAAAAATCGAGATTTTTGTCCAAGGTGAGGAGTAAAATTAGATTTCAGACATCAGTGGACTAGGTTAATGGCTTAGATCTTGGCATAAGTAGCTTTACACCTCATTCGTTGATCTGACCCACTTAACCAACAGAATTCTATGCTCTCACAACCAGGGGTATTTTTTTTAGAGGGGGAAGAAAAGGGCTTGTGTACTTTGATTTTTAACATGTATTTACCCTCCTCCCTTGCTCTTCAAAAGAAAAAAAAACTGAATTTGTCCCTGCTTCTAGATCAAAATCACTCAGGGGTCCAATGGAAGACAAAAAGAACGCTAAAAAGGGGGGGGAGGCTAAAGTATTTAAATGACTTTCTTTTCACCTTCTGCTAGTTTAAATATGAGCTTGACTCGCCTTCCCTCCTCTTCAAAGAAAATAGTCTAAATTCGTCTCTGTTTTTAGATTAAAATCAGTCAGGGGTTCATTAAATGACAGTAAGGACGCAAAAAATAAGGGGGGGGGTACTGAAAGCACTTAAATGACTTTCTTTTAACCCTCTGCTTGTTTAAATATGAGCTTGACTGTAACTTAATTTATATGTGCCTTTTATAACCTGCCCAGAACATTAGTCGAAAATTCCACATTCTTTCTCAGAAATCGTCTCGATCAAAAACCCATCACATATCATGCCAGGATAACCCTTCATATAATTTTTCCCATTATTTATATTTTGCAACTTTTATCAAGTAAATATGACGTAAAATCACTGGTTTATCTTACATTCAACTATCGGTAACGTCCAATCATTGCTAAATCATACTCAGACATGCTCACACACTCACTGTTAAAGATAAAGTTTTTTTTTGTTTTTTTCATTTTTTTTTTGCATTGTCATAATATAATAATACATATTATATGGGATTAAATGAGCTAACAAGTACCTGATCAAGATTTTTCCAAACTAAATTATTAACATCCCTTTTAATGCTTGTATCGAGCGTTAGCTATGTATTGATTTTCTGTTTATATTTTTTTTTTTTCACCTAAATTTTCATGGTATTATCAGGAAAGTGGATGATTTCTTAAAAAAAAATATTTTTGTTCTACGCTGTCAGTTGTTCAGTTTATTTTTGTTATGTACTTTTTCTGTGAAAAAAATCATACATCAGTTGATATGTTTATGATTATTCATATTTCACGAGGTCCCAGAAGAGTTTGCTCGTGATTTTAGGCTAAAAGCATCTTGATACGTTTCATGGAATGCAAAAAATAACCTCGTAAGTGTTTTGACGATGAATATTTTACGATAAAATAGATGAGTTGTGATTATTATTAACTTATGAATGACGTGTAAAAATTTTCCTAGTTGAATTTTTTCTATTACACTTCATTTTATTAGCTAAATTTGGTATCTTAGTCGATTTTTGCTCATTTTCGTTCAAACAGTTGTCGATTTATCCAATTTCTTCAAAGAAAGGTCGATTGTTTGCAATTCATAAGTTATTTAAGGTCCTGTGGTAATTTGAGACATAAAATATTTAAAAAAAACTTTTTGAAAATTATTTTAAAGTTAAAATCACATCATAATGCACTTAAAAGTATATAATTCTCTGATGATGAGGTTTTTTTCCCCTATTATACATGTAACATGTTAAAAATAAATATCGATGATGAAAATTTTCCAAGTAAAAATAAATATTAAATAAACCATAATAGAAAAATAATGTTTTTTTTTGCGTTATTTTTGTTCTTAAAATTATAAAAATGATGAAAAATATGTTTTGCGGCAGATATTTGGATCCAATTTACCCAGAAGCTTGTATTTATAGCTTACAGAAAAAGGTTGATGTTGTTGTTATTATTAGTACACACATTTCTCGTCTTCTAAATTTCTTTTGTCTCAAAAAAATAAAAATAAAAAATAAAAGTTGTTGATATATATTTTGTTTTTGTTACCATATAAATAATAATATATAATGAAAAAAGTTTTACCCTCGATACATGTATTGTGTTTTTTTTCTATTTATTTGTTTTTATTTTTTTTTAAACAAAATTCAATGTAATAATATATGCATTAGGTTGTTGAGGCGTAAATAAAATACGCATAATAAACAATTTTTTTGAAGTAGTGTTACAAAGTTTTTCTTTTTAAAGTTGTTTTTCAATTTTCTCGATGAATATTATCGACCTTTTGCAATTTTCTTCACTTTTTGTAGGGTTGAGCGTCTATTTCACGTAAAATTTTTGTGTTTGATCTTAAAATTTAAAAAAATGAGAATATCATAACACAGGGTGGCTTTGAAAAGTGCATTTCCATGGAACTAGATTTGAGATGTTGGATTGTGAGACTTAAAACCGATGCCGCGGCATGCCATGACCTTCAATTTTTGAATTTTAACTCTAAAAAATGGAGAAGAACGAATAGTCCACCTTCGAAATTGAAACAAAAACGAGTTGAAATGAAAAATAAATAAAAAGAAGAGTCTACAGCTCTGTACGAGCCTCTATGGATTTATACGAATATTTGATTGCTAAGATCACGATACGTGGCAGTGTGACCCTAGTTTATTATTATGATTAATACAAAAATCATATCATTCGATTTTTCTTTGTTCAAATGAGAACTAGGCCACAAACGAATAATAAAGAACCAGAAATTTTGTATAAATAGGATGACTTTCAATATTTTTTCTTTTATTTGCTCGTAATATATAAATTTCACCGCTCATTTAACGTTACACCAAATAAAACGTTAAAATAATAGTCATTTGATAGCCTTCACAAATGACTATTGAAAAAAAAACACACTGAAATAAATAAAACATTCATCAATTTGTTAATGTTGTATAATATATTTAAACATCATTTTCCATCACATATCACATTAACAATACAAACAATACGTGAACACAAAAATAAGGGAATACAAATCTCAAGCAAAACATGGCCTGGAAAAACTTTTTATATTACATTTTCACAACTTGTGCTTACTCATACTCATGACTTTGTTTTAGTTAGTTGTTTGTTTTTTGTTTTTTTTTTCTTCACTCCATACTAATATTAAATGATATGAATATATTGTGTAATAAACACATATTTTCATTTTGAGCTCTCCTCTTAAGTCATTTATGGTGCAGACAAAGTTTTTTTTACAACACACCATTTTGTGCCTTTGATTTGCCTGACTGACTGACGACTGCCAAAACTACAAAAAATTAAAAAAATTAAAAGAGTAGAAAAAAGTTGTTGTTTGATCTGTAAATGTTATGAATGAAGAGTAAAAAAAAACAAGTGAAAATGATTTGTTTTATGGGCCATAAGTTATTAAGAGACAGTTTTTGGTGCCTTAATTTTTTTTACATTGTTAAATTTGGTCAGTATTTTTTTTTTTATTTCACCAAAATTTCATAGGATCAGTTGATTAATTGGATGAAATTTATTGTTATTGAATCAACTTGCGTAAAAAATATGAAATTAAACCACTGTAAGGCTTACAAAAGAGCATTTCAATGGGACTCGATTTACTGAAAATTCATCATTTTGCAAAATTTTCCAAGATGGACGTTTTTTGATAATCTGAATTTGAAATCGGTCTTTTTGAAAAATTAGGAAAAATTGGCCAATTTTGAAAATTCGTCATTTTGCAAAATTTTCCAAGGTGGACGGTTTTTGAAAATCTGAATTTGAAATCGGTCTTTTTGAAAAATTAGGAAAAATTAAACAATTTTGGTGAAATTCGTCATTTTTCAAAATTTTCTAAGATGGACGTCGAAAATTGTGAAAAATTCGGTAATTTAGGAAAACCTTGAAAACACGGCTATTTTGAAAATTTTTTAAACAAGCAATTGTGCAAATCTGCTATTTTGCAAAATTTTACAAAATGGACGGTTCTTGAAAATCAAAATTCTAAATTGACCATTTTGGAAAATTTTGAAAACATCTGGCGTCAAAATCAGCCTTTTTAAGAATAATCAGTTTGTCATTTTGGAAATTTGTTCTATGAATTTCAAGTAAAACTTGAGAATGTGTTTGGAATTCGAAACGCGGATAATCATTTTCATGCCCCGGACTGTATCCGAGCCCCTTTCGAGGAATTCTTCACAGTTCACAGCCCTGTAAATATGACATAAAAAAATTTAAATCTACATTGTAATCAAAAAAAAATAATAATAATAAATTATAACACAAATCATACAAAATTCCAACCTAATTCTAACCAAATATTAAGGACTTTTATTTCCTTTATATTTATTTAATATAATGTTTTGTTATTCTAATATGAGCAATCACATCAGTGTGGGTGTGTATACAACTCACATATTGATATTTAAATATACACATGTATAATAAATGGTATGTTTCCCTCATGTCATTTTAGGTGAGTTTGGAAGTAGTTATTTGTTATTAAAAAAAAAAAAAAATGTTGATGACTCGAAAAAAAATTGTATAGTTGTGGTCTTTTCGATGGCATGTTAAGAACTCATATGAAGTGTAATTTGTTTATTTATTTATAGAAATTTACTTAAAAGAGTGAAAAAAATGAAAACGTGATCGAAAAATGAACGTTATTATTATTATTATTACTCTTATGACTACTATTCGGTAACACATTTTGACGAGTGTTCTTTATTATGATTTCTAACTTAATATATATTTTATATTGAAGGTGTGTGGGCTGAAATTATGACTACATTTTGTGGGTTTCAGGCGTGTGATGTTAGTAGAACATTGAAAAGTTGTCAAAACTATTATGATTGTGAATCATGGTCCTTTGATTCTTTGAAATGAAATGAACTGGACTTTAATAAATTCAGCTGGGACTTGTTTGCCTCTAATTGCTCATTTCTTAAATTCATCTCATCTTAACAAGGTCAAGGCTGGATTGACATGAAATCATTAAATTTTTTGTAATATCGATTGACTTACTTTAAATTAACTTAATGCAACCAGCTTTCATTGAGTGAATGATTATTATATTTACATAAAATCAAGAGATATTTAATCAAATCATGTTCTAACTCGTATAATGAAAGTAAAATCACATTTCATTGAATAATGAGACAATTACACGCTATTTGATTGTCATGACCAACAAAGCCTTCAATTTACGGTTAAAAAAGCCCCTTTAAAAGCTAAAATTCATATTTATCTTCATCTAAATTCAAATCAAAATTTCACCTTAGGTCACTTGAAATTACATTCCGATTGAATATTAAATGTAGTGAAAGGAAACGCCTGGTATTTTGTGAAATTTGATGTTATGCTACCTTTTACTTATATAATCGTAATCCAAATAAATTCCAATATTTGAAGTTAAAGTGTAGAATTATTTTGAAGAAGTAACGTGTAATGCATGCAGAGAATCGATTCAATTTATTATATTGCATGGTTGAGGTTGTAAGGCCAAATATCAATTATGTTTTTGTCTGTGTTTGTTCAAAAAAAAAGGGCATTTTCAAACATTTCATTTTATATGGGCATGAAAAGTTGTCTGCAAAGAATACACAAGTAGGCGTTTTATTCACATTTATTACTAGATCCAAGCTACTTGAAATCGTATATCGGCTGTTTTCGACAATCTGAATATAAATAGATTTTATGTTAAGAAAGGTGTGTGCTTAGGTAGGATAGATTAGAAGGAAAAAATAAATGTGGAAAGAAAGATAAGACACTAAATTGTTGGTTGCGTGCAAAACTTAATTGTTTATGTATGTGCATATTGTAGAAGAAAAAAAACACACAGCTTTAGCTTATTATTGTTGATTTTGATTTATTTATGGGTTTTGGCACCTTTAAACATGAAAGGAAAAAAAAACATGTCAGAACTTTGATAACGCCTCACTTCGTTACTCGTGATACAAGCGATAAGCGTTTTAGAATTTTAAATTCAACAATTATGTCAAAATACACTTTTTCATTCATTTCAAGTCTCCGGAGAAGTTGAAATAATTTCAAGTCCACTTGTCATACAATTAGTTTTTTGCGTGTATTTAATTTGCGTTTTTTTTACTCGTGACATTTTTCACGAGTTTTACATTATGTCATGTTTTAACATATGTTTGTTGTTAAACTTTAGCAGTATTACACAATCACTATGAGCTTTTGTTGTGACAAGTAAACTTTAATTTGTATTTTTTTTACAATTACCGCCGTTTTTTTGTACATGCAAAAGTACAATAGTAACACTAATGCCTTGCTATTGTTTAAAAGTAAGGCGTAAAGCAGCATATGTCGCTCATTTGTAGCATTGTACCGTTTTTGTAATTTTTTTGAACTGTATGCTTTGATATATTTCTATTTTTTTTTTAAAACATTTAAATTGAAATAAAAATAAATTTTTACATAACTTAACTCAAAACTAGTGGGACAGGAGTGGGTTAGGGAGGGGGCCATGGATACCCTAGTTGTAACTAATGTTCTTCTGGTTTACGATCGTGAGCGCCTAAAAGTTCAGAACAAACGAAAACTGCACAGAAACTCAGATAAAAATGCTTACAATAAGGAATATTGGCAACAACTTTGCTGAACATGCTTTTAGAGTATTTCTGCTAAATGACGTTTCAATCAATGTAATTTTTTGAAGTGCAAAGATTTGGTCTACGTCGAATCAATACCAAAATACCTTAGATAAAGAACGAAAATATCTGTCTGATTCAGAAAATACTGTTTTCTGACTTTGACCTCGAATTGAAGTGACGAATCGAAAAACTGTCACCTATACGCTCTACAAACCATCCTTCAGAACGTGTGGTCATATTAGTGCCAAGTCCAGAAAGTCCAAGGGAGATGAAGTCAACTGGGTGATTTAGAAAAGTGCATTTCGATGGTACTCGATATACTGAAAATCGGTCATTTTCGAAAATTTAAAAAAATCGTTCATTTTTCCAAAACGGTAATTTTTGAAAAATTATGAAAAATAAGACAATTTGGAATATCTTGAGGAAATTCGTCATTCTGCAAAATTTTCCAAAAGCGACGATTCTTCAAAATCAAAATGCTAAATTGGCTATTTTGGAAAGTTTTAAAAAAAACTGCGATATTAGAAAATTTTGAAAAGCGTCCATTTCTGAAAATTTCGAAAAAAAATCTGCTTGCTTGGAAAACTGTGAAAAAAATTGATCATTTAGGAAAATCTTGAAAAAATGGCTTTTTGAAAAATTGTAAAAAAAATCAGCCATTCAGGATTGACTTGGAAAAGTTTTAAAAATTGGTCAAGTCTGAAAATTTTGAAAAAAGCGGAAAAAATCGGAAACTAAAAAGTGAAAACTGAATATTTTTTGACGCTTTTTTGAATCGAGAACTGCCATTTTAGCCGAAAGAAAACTCTAAAGGAATTAAACGACTTTAAAATAGGATCTTATATTAAGGTGTCGCCTTAAATTTTTTTTGAGCCTTTTTGATTAATAGAAAAATTTAACAGGGTATTGTTTGAATAAAAAAAAACTGAAAAATTCTTTTGACGATTTTTTTGAAAAAAAACATCATCTTAAGCCTACAACTTTCTCGAACAAAAATTATCAAAATTTAATTTTTGTTAAGAAAAAAAGCCTCCTATCACGTATATGACAGAGAAAAAATAGCGCCAAACTAACTTTACGACAATTAAATGAAGTAACATAAATGTTTGCATTTTTTTAATAATTAGTTTCGAAAATGAACATGTAAAGCGCCAATCTAACACTTTATACTGATTTTTCACGCGTATGGAATGTCATATACGTGCTCCTATGATATCCTTATTCTAATTTTTTACAAAAATGTTGATTTTGAATATAAATTTTTTCATATTTTAAAACAATTCAAATCACATTGATAGCCATGATTGCCAGGAAACAATTATCATTAATTAAACAATTTAACGCTGTCTTGTTCCATTTTATTGCGTCCTCTGATTTTCATTATATTTTTTTTTTAATTTCACTACATTTTACAATGACATTCACAACATTTGCCGACCAAATTACATAATAACTCGTATCCCAGATTTAAATTCATCGAGCTTGAAATAAAATTAAAATAGGATGACCATTAAATGCAAGCTGGCCCACAGATTTAAGGGAATTATCAATATGATTCACCTTTTCAATTAAAATAAACTCAAATTTCATTGTGCCACATTTATTTTCATATTAATATCGAAAATATGAGTCAATATAAAATTAAAGCGATAATTTATAAAAATCCACAAACACCCACACATACACACACAGAAACACAAAATATATTTAAATGGTATATTTTTGGGTATATCACAATGAACCTCATTCGATTTTATATTATCAAGAGATAAATCATCAATTTAAATATTTAATTGGAAATAATGTCTGATATGGGTGGCAGAGAGAGATTCCATCTAAGTGTGTGTGTGTGCATATGAAAATTGGTTTTCACATCTCTAGTCAAGATGAAAATGCCGTTGAATGTGTAAGCAAAAATTTTGTAGGACAATGTGTGTGGTCAAGTTTATAGTGTGTGGTTTACCGTATATTTGATATGAATTCTCTTGAATTTGCACTTAAATATTATTTACATTTTGGATGTTTTTCATTCTCAATTTTACTCATTCTCTGTGCCACCCCCATTAACATTCTCTGATAAAGCTATAAATTATTACAACAAATATATATTTTGTTTCATGAAAATGATGATTGTTATTTGCTATTGTAATAAATAAAGACATATTGTATTTGAGTGGTTTCAAGGATAATGATTATTATTATTACGATGGAGATGAAGAGGATGTTATTGTGGTCAATTGTATTGTAAATAAGTCAAACTTAATTATTATTATCACTATTTTGTGTTTAAATTTTAAATAGTACAAGTCAAAGTTAATATACAACAATTTTTTTTCTCATTTCAGTTCCAATTATATCAGTACAGGGTGTGTTGGCCAAACAAGCATATCTTCCATGTGATATAACACCAATTGAACGTGATGATGCCGTATTTATGGTGTTGTGGTTTAAAGGTTCCGAGGGTGAACCACTGTACAGTTTTGATGTGCGCGGACGACAATTTACTCAAGCAAAGCTGTGGTCGTCCCCGGATGCATTTGGACCACGTGCATTTTTTCGTACTGCATCACACCCAGCACAATTACTCGTAGATGATATTCAAATGTCTGATGAGGGCATTTACAGATGTCGTGTTGATTTTCGTAACTCACCAACGCGAAATCTTAAAATTAATTTTACTGTGATAAGTAAGTAAAAATGTTATTTTAATTTATTTTTCGACTCAAAACATGAGCAATTCATGTTTAGCTGATGCATACACTTTAAGTTGAAAACACCCACAAATCATTCCTTAGTGCTTGGCAATAACCCCGCATGTGGTTTGATTTGGGTGGCGATTACGAGGCGTTTACGGGGTTAATTTTTTGCTTAAAAAACCGCGAATCGTTTTAAAAAACGTGATTCGTTTAAAAAACGTGATTCGTTTAAAAAACACGATTCGTTTAAAAAAATGCGATTCGTTAAAAAAATTCGATTCGCGAAAAATGAGGATCGTTAAAATAACGCGATTCGTTTAAAAAACGCGATTCGTTTAAAAGACGTGAAATTTGTAAAAACACGATTCGTTTAAAAAAATGCGATTCGTTAAAAAAATTCAATTCGCGAAAAATGAGGATCGTTAAAATAACGTGATTCGTTTAAAAAACATGAATCGTTTAAAAAACACGATTCGTTTAAAAAACGCGATTCGTTTAAAAAACACGATTTGTTTAAAAAACGTGATTCGTTTAAAAAAGGCGATTCGTTTAAAAAACGTGAATCGTTTAAAAACACTACATGGTGATTTGCGAGGCGCTTTCAACTTAAATTGTAATGCAACAACATTTTATGAACATATTTTATTTCATAGTTTTATACAACGGATGAAAAAATAAACAAACAAAATAAAAAAAGATAGAAAATGTTTATAAAACTATCTCAAATTACCTTCAACTGAACCCATATATTTTTTGTTATTCATTTTTATTTTAAGTATTATTTTATTAATTTTTTTTTATTTTTTGAATAGAATTCAAATGAAATAATAAACCAACATTTGAAAATAGTTTGAAGTATCATTTTTCCTGTTCTGGTATAAACATCAAATGAAATTCGCTGCATTATCACTTAAGTCCTTTTTTATATGAACTCTAACACACACTCACATACACACACACACACGCGGACATGAAATCCCTCTGTGTGTAGTGTTTTTTTTTCTATTTTACAAAAAAAAAAGGAATACTGCATTATTTGCTAAACCGCACATATGTTGCCGAGTTGTTTTCTGGTATTGCATTCATTTCGACATATTACATATAATTTTGTGCAAGTGCCAACTCACATTTCTGTGTTAAAACTACTTTCATTTTGGTGTATTTTAGCTTTTTTTTGTTGGTAATTTGGCTTCAGCGAATGTTGTTCAAAATCCAGAGAGTTATACCATAAAATTATACTTAGTTGTTTAAAAATAAATAAATAAAAATACATGAAATTCAATACAATGCAAAAAATAACAAAAAAAAATAAGAATAAAACACGTTATTATTTTTTAAGAGTGTGTGTGTGTGTGTGTTTGTAATTTATTATGTGCAATATGAATTGGACAAGTGTTTCATTTGATGCATTATGATAAACTGAAGATGTTTGGTGTAATTTTAATTTAAAATCTAAATAATCATTTAAAAACTTTCAAAATTGAATCGTACCAAAGTAAAATTAAAATGACCTTGAATTAAGAGCCATTTTATCTAAGGAAAACATTCGTCCTTGTCAATTCAGTATAAATAAAATATCCAATTAAATAGATTTAAAATTCTTTATTGTTATTGTTAACGTTAACGAGACCTTAATACTTAAATCTTGTTATGATTGTCTTGAAAAAAATGTAAATAAACAATGTTTTTTTAAATAGAAAATGAACGAAGATTGAAAAAAATGTTCCAAATTGCTTACAAGGACAAGCAAATTCCTTTTTGATTTTTTTTTATTTCGATAAGAGGATTTTTTTTTATTAAATTTTTTATTGTCAATTCAAGTTTTAATTACTCACTTTTGTTTTACAGTTCCACCAGAGCGTCCCATCATCTATGATGCACGTCGAAGGGATCGAACAAAATTAATTGAGCCATACAATGAGGGCTCAGATGTTGCTTTGATTTGTGAAGTATCTGGAGGTAAGATTTTATGTATTTCTTTTGATCTTTTGAATAGTAAAAAGTCTATGAAAAGATACAAGTTCAACAACCCTCAAGTAAAACAGGTCAACAGGTTTAAACAACCCAAAGTCAAATTTATTGGCTGATATTTCAATTATTTTTTATAACCAATATTTTGAAATTTTTCAAACAAGTTCCAAAATGACCGATTTTTCAAAAAAAAAATTTTAATAACCGTATTTTTAAAAAATTTCCATTATGGATGATTTTTGAAACATTTTCTTAAATAACCGATTTTTTTAAAAATTTCCAAAATGGCTGATTTTTCAAAAAATATTTAGAATGGCCGGTTTTTGATGATGATTTTTGAAAAATTTTCTTAAATAACCGTTTTTTGATAGAAAAAACCAAAATGGCTGATTTTTACAAAAATTTCTAAAATAGCCGATTTTTGAAAATTTCCAAAATGGTTGATTTTTCAAAAAATTTTTTAAATCGCTGATTTTTGAAAGAATTTCCAATATGGAGTTGAATCTTTGAAAAATTTTCTTAAATAGACGATTTTTGAAAAAAAAAAATTCAATATAGATGATTTTTGAAAAATTTTCTTAAATAGCCGATTTTTGAAATATAATTCAGAATGGCTGTTTTTTCAAAAAAATTCTTAAAAAACAGATTTTTCAAAAAACATTCTAAATAACAGATTTTTAAAAAATTTTCCTAAATAACAGATTTTTCAACAAATATTCAAAATGATTGATTTTTCAACAAATTTCTAAAATTACTGATTATTTACATTGCATCAAGAATTGAGTTAATTGTGTCAGTTTTAGTAAACTGATAAATGATCGAAATGCACTTTTCCAAACCGCTCAGTGGCTGTAATTTCTCATTTTTTTTTCTAAATGATGAAATAAAGTAACGCTGGAATGTGCTCTATCAACTTTTGTTATTAAAAAAAATCAGAAAATACTTTTCACCATTGATAGAGTCATTATTCAACATATTTATAGTTCGTGCTCTTCAGTAATGAATATCAAATACTACGTGCGACAAAGTAAATTTATATTAAAAGACGCACAAAATTGCCAATTTAGTCATTTTACATTGAATGTGTACATATAAAATTATACGCAATTGTATTTCAATACACACGCTTTTGTACTTCATTAAATTCATGTCTTATCAATTTTACTGACTATTCATCTTTTTTTTTCATTTCAAAAATAGACTCTCAATTGTTTCATTTCTTCCTTCACTTTTCATTTCACATCATAAATTGATTCCATTATATTGAATATATCATAAAGATGAAACGGTATTCAACGTGATACTCTCAACTTGGAATGAGTATAAGGGTCTTTTCCTTTTCTTCTCTTTTGTATATGTTGCTACATTATTTGTCAATATTAAACAGTAAAGATTTTTTTCTGATGATGATATAAAGGAATGAAGTCTTTTACTATTTATAACAGTTACTATGGTTATGATTATGTGATATCTCTTTATGTAATATGCCATGTGATATGACATGTTCTGCTTTTGTAGCATTTTGATTGTTGTTAATTTCTTTCCTTTTTTTTCTCTCTCACACAACATATAAAAAGATACTGAAATAATATTATTAACGATAAGACGGAGAGCAAAAAATAACGGTCTATCTTTATTATTATTATAAAAATCTTTTCAATACGAGACAATTAAAGTTAAATAGGCGAAAGGAGAAAATAAAGAAGAAAAAAGGTTACAATTTGACCTTTGACGTTTATTCAAGCAATTCAAAAGTTATTCTTTTGAAAAGATTTCAAAGTAATTTTCACGCAATCCAAATGAAATTTAATTTAAAGTATTGGACAAAAGAGAATCTCAAATTCAATGATTAGCACAATTTTAAACTTAAAACTAAGAGTAGAAGTCGTTGATGTTACCAGGAACGTTTGAAGGAGGGTCCAGAGGGTTCAAAATAACCGTTAAAGCAATCTGAACCAAAATTGTAGAGAATAATTCAAGCTGCAACTTTGCTGAACTGACCAAGTCAATATTTCATATATTAAGAGGCCAAAAATGGCAAAATACCCAATTTTGAGCTTATTTTTGAATTTTTGAGTAAAAAAACCAAGTTTTTGTAAGTCTTAGGTAAAAGTGACCTGAAACAAAGTTGAAGAGAATATTTTAAGCTACAACTTTGCTGAACAGACCAAGTCAATATTTCATATATTAAGATGACAAAAATGTAAAAAAATAATAATTTTGAGCTCATTTTAAATTCCCGTCGCACAGTGAAGTCCCTTAAATTTCTTAGATCAGAATGTTATAATGGTACAATTTAAAGCAGTCTTTAATTCCAATAAATGTCATTACACTTCCTTAACCAACATCTCATGTCAAACAGTCATATAATAAATGTCTTATGTTACTTGTCTTAATGTAATTATATACATATTTGATATCAAAACCATTTACAATTTAGATCATCTGATTAAGACACACAATTAGTGATTGAAGTGGAAATTGTACATATTTTGATACACGTGTTTGAAAAAAAAATGATTTCTCCGAATTACTCTATAAATATAGAGTGTGCTACAAGGATCAATAAAAGATTTTCTTGTTAAAAGTTGAAATTGTGTCATTTTCCCTTATATTGATTATCATGATCAATAATCAACTTTGTCAACATAATTTACTTGGAAATGTAAATATACGAATTATAAGTTATAGATCTAAACGTTTATTTATCCATTTATTTATTTAATGTTTTGTCTCTTTTGATTAACAGGTAGACCACAACCAAATGTAACATGGTTTTTAGATAACACAATTATCGATGAATCCTTTGAAGTACGACCGGATGATGGTGTAGTTGTCAATCATTTAAATTATCCAAATATTGGCAGGCAACATTTGAATGCGCGTCTTGTTTGTGTAGCCAGTAATACAAATTTAACGCCACCAAATAATAAAGTTGTTATATTAGATGTTAATTGTAAGTATCAACATTTTTTTTTCTCATTTCATTTTATTTCATGGAATTATGTAATACATGTCATGTTTTTGATGATGATGATGATGATGATGACATAAACCTAAATACATATTAAATTAAGTACACAAAGACAACCAACTTTTAAACATTTCAATACAAACATAATTACATTGTTATCCAATTTGTCACACAACATCCTTCATGTTTTTCGGTGTGTACTTAATCCAAATATTGTGTGTGTGTGCTCAGTACAAAAATTGTTGAAACCCTAATAAATCATTCATTTAAATTTAACATACAGCTTAAACATGCTATTTTACATATCATAATATGATAAAATAATGATGATTGGAGATTATCGTATTCAATGCATCAAATTTGCACATCACAATCATTAAGTGTTGACAATCATTACCCACCAAAAATCAATTGATTATTTTGTAATTTTAAATTAGATGAGTGGATTTTTAATGTGAAATTTCTTTTTTCTTCTCCTTTTAAAGTAAAACCAGTTGCTGTACATATTTTAGTTAAGGAAAAATTTGTGTCTGCCGACAAACGAATAGATGTGGAATGTAAAAGTTCTGGATCGAAACCTGAAGCCATCATAACTTGGTACAAAGCTAACAAACAATTAAAAAGAATGTCAAAAAATGTAAGTACAAAAATGTTTTATTTAAAAAAAAAATGCTTCCCACACAATGATAATAAAGCAAAAAGAAAAAAAACAGCAAACACATTCCACTCAAACCCTCATGTTGATATCGTTTAATCAGTGTTACAAACAATTGATTCAACTTACCTTATTCTATTATGTAAGGCACGAACAAATGAATTCCGACATTTCATGTGAATTCAAGTTATTTTTTTTTTGAAATTGGATTAACAAAACAATACACCAACATTACAAATGAATTTAAATGACATGTGAACTTGAATAGGGAAATTTTAAAAATATTTAAGCACTCCGCAAACAATGACATCAAATCAGAAATACTTTGAAAAATGGAAAATAAAGACAAAATTGTCGAAGAGCCTTCTCATGAAGACGAACCAGGAAAGTTCCTCTTCGTCTCCTGTGCATACAAATCAATGACACAACATGTGAAATACCTTGGAGTACTGGTCGACAAAAAATAACATTTGCCCCACACATCAGCTATATATGTGAAAAATTTGACAAAGCAGTAAGAATTTTGTATCCATTCGCTTCATTGCGTTCCAGACTCAACAAATCCAACAAAATACTATTAGATGAAGGAGCTTCGAGTCCTATACTGTCATATAAGTTGAAATACATTAAGTAAAGCACTAAATACCTTGAGTTATACTCTATCATGATCTATCGGAGCGAGGTACAGTTTTTTTGTAAGGCAGAGGAGCTCATAAGAATGATTTACAACTCATTAGCTTTGAGATGACCACAATAAGACTCTATGAGACCGCGGTGGTGCCCTTGTAAAACCTGACCTAGCTTTGAGATTGTGCTCGAGAGCCTCCAAACCCTGAAAACAGTAAAAAACCTGAAAAAAGTGCTATTTTTTAGATAGAAGAGTTCATAACAATGAACTTTAATTCTGATTGAAAATCCAAACAATTTCCTTTTCAATCATAATCAAACTTATTTTACTCAAACGCTCTGAAAACGATCAAAAGCCAAAAATCCCAAATTTTCTGAAATGGCTGATTTTTTCAAGTGGTGAATTTTCGAAAAAAAATTCTAAATGGTGAATTTTACAATAAATTTCAACATGGCGAATTTTTTCAAAAATCTCAAAGTCATATTAAGCTTTATTCTTCATAATCTGTGTTTAGTCCCATCAAATTGCACTATGCACTATTAAATACAATTTAAAGGAACAGCTTCCAGGAGAAATGTCAATATAAAATATTTGAGATTCGTTGAAATCTAATATTTGAAGTCAATTAAATGTCATTTTTTTTAAATTTCTATTCATTTTCATAAACGTGAAGAGTGAAATTCATTACACATAAAATATTTATGAAATTTAATTCCATGAATGAAACAAAAGAATAATAAAAATGAGAAAAAATGGGAAAAAAGCGGATGTTGAAAATATGTTAACATTTATTTTGTGTCATATGTGTTCTTGGAATATCTTTGATGACATAATTAAAATTTAATATGAATAAATTGTTTTAATGTGTGTGTGTGTGTGTTTTCATACCGTTTTCAGTGTAATTTCACATTTGAGGATGATGATGATGAGATGATGTGAACAAACCACCCGCATGGGAATTCAACGTTTTTTTTTTATTGAAAATTCTTTTACAACATTTTTAAGAGAAAAACTTTTTTTATGGTTTTTAAATTTTTTAGTAGCATGAGACCAAATTAACTTAATTTAAGAAAAATTCTTTGCCATCAAAGATTTTTTTTATTCATTCGTTTTCAGCTCATCAAATGTGAAAAAAAAAAATTTTATATGTATTTGTTTTGTAATTAAACATTAAAAAAAAACATATTTCGTAAGAAGCATCAAATTTCATTTTTAAAAAAATATTATGGTTTTCATGGCATAACTTTTGGGATGTGGTTCATTTTTCACATTCCATAACACAAATATGATCAAAATCATTGATTAAAGGGCAAAAAATCCTCATGTGACTTAAAAAAAATTCACTGAACATTAAATTATTTTCTGTATTCAAATGCTAATTGATTTTCCTTCTCATTTTCAGTTTTCAGAACAAGGCAATCAATCTCTTAGTGTGTTAACTTTCACACCAGTTATGGATGACGATGGTACATATCTCACTTGTCGTGCAGAAAATCCCATCATTCCTGATAGTGCAATGGAAGATAAATGGCGTTTAAATGTTCAATGTAAGTAATTTTTTTTTATTCACATTTTCCTTTTCTCCTTTAATCATTTCACCGATACAACAAAATAAAAAGGAGATTTATCATGATTGACTGATGTATTCAAAGAAATAGACAATGAGTGACTACAGTTAAAAGGATATCGATTGCAATCGTAATAGGATTCGTCTAGAATTATTTTTATTTTGTGAAATAGTGAGAGAAAAATAATTTAGTAGTCATTTGTTGATCAATTTGTTCTTCATCCATTCACGAGAATTAAATTTAAATGGAAAAAGAGATGAAATAAAACGCCTTTACATTTTTTTTCAATTTTATATGTAATTAAAGTAATTCAAACTGTATCAACTTCAACTTCATGTAGATGAAGAAAAAAAAGGGTTCATTCGAATTGAAGGTGTCAGTTTTGTAATTAATTATTTTTTTTTTCCTTTTTTCATTTCATTCTTTTTAATACACTTAATCAATTTTCATTATAACTGACAAATACTTTTTTAAGACCAACTGTCTGAAAAACATTCACCTTTTTCATTACTTTTTCTTATCATGATACGTTTTTTTTTTCTTGTCATGACTTAAATTTTGAACATACTTTATAAATACGGTTTCAGTGTAACAATACAAAAAACCTGAAGTGAAAAGGACTTTTGCAACAAATCCTCACCTTTATTTAATTTTCTCGTTCTCCATTTCATTTTTTTCTGCAATTAATGTTCTTTTTTATATGAATTGACTGAAACATTGTACATTGTATATGAAGAATGTACAAAAAAAAAAGTAATAAATAATAAAAAAAATCCACCTGTGATTCAAGTTGTTTATTTCACTGTGAATGTGGAAGCAAGATAATTGCATTGAAACTAAATCACAAGAGATTGTGGTGGTTTGGCTTCAAATCGGTGTGTCGACCGCCATCTGACCAAGTTCGGTTTTAAGAAGGCCATTTCCGTTAAATGGGTCCAAATCATGGCCAACAACCAAGATCCGTGAAAAACTGCTACGTTTAAATGCAAAGTACTGGCTATTAAAGAGCTGCAAAAGAGGAAAATTGCATTCATTTATTTGAGACATTTCCAAACAAGCTCATTGTCAAATAACATTAATAAAGAGCTTAAACATCACCCCTTAACAATTTGACAAATAAATAATTCAAATGGACTTGATTTCAAATAAAATGCAAGCTTTTGTGCAATACACATGAAATTATTTTCTATTTATTATTGAATACTTGACAAAAAGGAAAATTATCGATATAAACATGTTTAAATGAAAACTAAAATAGATTTAAAATCCTTTGAGAGAAAATCAATTTATTGACCATTGAATTTAGTAAATTGAAATCTCATATGAATGAATCATTTTTGTATTAAAATAAACAAAAACTAGGCATAGCAGGTACTTTTGATGGAAAATCGGGACTAGTGAAATAAAAATCAGGATATGAAACCAAAAAGCGAGACAATTTAAAATTATTCATTTTTTAACTAGACTGAAGTTATTAACGACTTCATCAACGATCTTGGCAGTCTCAAAAAGGGATTTTCGAACCCCAAGCACCCTGTCCGACACCTTCCCAGTGTTATCAAAGACTTTTATCCTACCTTTTTATTTTTTTTGCTATTTTTCAATTTTCTTCTCCGTGTAAATCACAAAATCAGCTCTCAGCGCCCTCTGGAGTGTCCAATCGAAAAGCCAGATACAAGACGCTGTATTTTTGATTCTCTATCGATCTGCATGCTCATCAATGACTTTTTAATTGATCAGTTTTTGAACTTTCCTGATGATAAAATTTTTCAATGTTAAAAATCGGGGCATTGCATAAAAAATCGGGATTATCCCTGACAAAAGTGCGCAAATGGTATGCCTAACAAAAACATGTTTGACACTTAAAATTAAATAATGACTTAAAATCAATTTTTTATTGAAATTTTATGAATCAAAGTAAATAAACTAAAATTTTTTCTCTGATTTGTCATAGAAACTGGAAAGTGGTGTATTAGCCCTACAGCAAAAGATTTTAAGAAATCTTATTATCAAAATATGGATTGATAAGATTGAATTAAAACCGAAATAATATCCAAAGTATATTTTAAGAAAATTTATCAGTCTAAAAAGTTATTGAGAAAATCGAATTACATTTATTATTCATTGAAGTGTTAATTGAATGACATTTCTTAAATAAACACAAAATCAATAATTTAATTTATAAATTTAAGTAAATTGACACTATTGACATGGACATTTTGTAACCAATTTATACGAAATTTATACTGAATTCGTTTACTTCGAGTGTCTAAAACATTCATTAAAACACCCGATTCATTGAGACCGCAATGGTTCCTATGTAGATTTGATTAGATATGAGCAAGCTCCATCGCGGACTCAACGGTCCTTTTTTGTTCATGCTAATTCAGCCGAAGCTTCCATAGTAATATATATACCTTTCATCTATGGTCTGACCACCTGGGACCTACAATTTAAACTGTCATCCAATCCAGTCGCTCTCAGGTTTCACTCAGCGCCCCTAAAAATCCCAGGAATATCAAAATATTTAAATTCAAGGCGCTTATTAAGCTCTAAGACCCAAACTGTGCTCAAATATCACGAAATTTTCAAGTTTTCAGTGTTTCTTTTATGAATTTTATTAAATCCGTGATTTAAGAAATGTCAAAAATCGTTATTGCCCCACTAAAAGTCATTTTAATTATTTAAAAGCAGAATTTCAAAATTCTTATCTTTTAATCGTCATTCACAAACGTCTACCATTAAAATATAAACGATACTATAAAAATATTGACTCAATAAGATAAAATACAATTTAAATCTGATTCAACTTTTTCACTAAGCATGGATACGAAAAGATGAATGATATTTATTTCAAAAAGTTTATTAGACAACTGACATAGTTTAATATTTAAATGAATGGATAAGAAATTTTGTTTATTTTACAAGTCAGTTTTTAATCGGAATGTGGTATGAGGCTTAGATAAGCATGAACATTTTTTGATGGAAAAATTTATTAAAATATTTATTTAATTTTTATTTTTTTTGATAAATTGCCTTCTTCGATTTAGTTTCATCAAAAAATGTTATCATCGTCTAACGCACAAGGGACTTTATTTCATAAACTGTATAATATTAATAATAAATAAAATGATTAAATAAGTAGATAGAAGAGATATTTTATGATAAAATTGTGTGTATGTGTGTGTGTGCGAGTACATCATAGTCAATCATGAAATGTGTTGTGAAAGTACTTTAAATAAAAAAAAAATATGCAAAGTAAATAAGGAAAGTAAAATAGAAAAAAAAAATGTGATGGAAAAACTTTTTCTCTTTAGATACGCCTGTGGTTACATTAAAAATGGGCTCATCCTTGAATCCGGATGATATAAAAGAAGGAGACGATGTCTATTTTGAATGTCATATACGCTCTAATCCTAAACCATACAAAATGGCTTGGTATCATGAGGTAAGTACCCGATTTTATGTATATTTTTTTTGCTCCTTTTTCTCTCCTTCATCGTTCGGCGTTTAGTCATCATAATATATCATCTACCTTTAGTGATAAACAAAATTATTGGCCTATTTCATTAAAGTAAGGATATAAAACGAAAAAAAGTGTATTGTGATTTTTTTTATGTGTCCATTGAGTAACAAAAAGTTATTCGTAAGCTCATTTTCATTGTTATTGAATATAAAAATTTGCTCATTATTTTCGGACTTTATGATGCCAGAACCGTACCTTGAGTAGTAAAGCAACAGTTCACTTTAATTTCATCATCAATGTAACTTTTTAAAAGAAACTTGTCAAATATTTACTCATATTGACCCCATTTTGAAAACATATTCGTTATTTTATTACATTTCCTTCAAATGATACCTTTTTATATATTATATAAAGAGTACATTTTTCCAAACCTACCCTTAAATTTATCTGTATTTATCGAGTTGAGTTGAGTCATAAATGAAACATAGCTTTCAATAAAAGTAAAAAGAAAAGAATTACCGATACATAAAACATTCGTTAAAGACCTATTATGTTGAAAAAAAAGAGGTTTTTATATGTATATTAAAGTAAAAATGGTAAAAATTCGAGCGATGGTAAATTATTCCATTTTAGTACTTTTTTCTGTTTCGATTCATTGTATGAAGTGCCGTAAAAAAAATAAAATGATCGATCATATTATTATATGATGCTGACTTGCGTAATTTATGAGTTTCGTTACTTTGAAGTGAGGTGATGAAAGAAGTTTTTTTTTTTGTTGTAATTTGAAGAAAGTTATGAGGAATTGATTAACTTAATAGATTATTAAGAAATTTTTTGAATTTCAATTGATAGAAAGTTTTGAACGAGTAGAATGTCCTAATGTTCTATTTCATCCATTAATTAATTAATTAGATTTTCTCTACAAACTAAAAAAATTTCTTTGTCATTTTTCCTTGAGTTAATTTAATTAATCTAATGTCCAATTTTTTTCCATATATTTTAGGGATCTGAATTACATCACAATGTAACTGCAGGTGTCATATTATCAGATCAATCGCTCGTTCTTCAAAACGTTGTGAGGCAACAAGCTGGAGATTACACATGTCTTGCAGCAAATACAGAAGGTCGAGGTACGAGCAATCCAGTTACACTTCGTGTCAGATGTGAGTATTAAGTTATTTTTTTTTTTTTATTTAAGTAAAGTTCATTAGTTAAATTGTAAAAGACATATTTGTTAGTTCTACCACTGTTCATGCTTTGAAATGAAACATAAGAGGAGGTAGACTAAGCATGACAAACAGTCTCAAGTACAATGCAAATGTTTGTTTTTATTCTAAAGTAAGCAAACGAATGCAGTTTCCTTTATTTGAACAAAACTATAATAAAATTTATATCTCTATGACGATTAAATTGAAATAATATCTGAAGCACAAATGTCCTTTGGGTTACTCATAGTTTTATTTGAGAAGAGAACTTTTGAATTTATATGAAAATATATTAAAAAAAACTGATTTCATGTTTAAAGGGATAACTTTTGCATTATATTTACAAATACATTTCACATTGAATTCCTATCCCTACGGGAAAGTTTTTTTCTTGTTCTGTCATGGTGACAAGCTTTTGTCATCAACTTTGTATCGAGACAAAGTAATACAAATATGATATTTTCCACTAGAAGTAAATTGATTACAATTAACCAGGCGTTTCCATTCATAGATTTAATTTTCTTTGAACACTTATTTCTGTAATATATCAATAGCTTTGAAATTTTAATCTCACGATTTTTTCTTTAACTTCTATCTTGAAAAAGGAAACAAATTGTTTGATGAAATTTATACATAAAAATGTTAACGTACGGAAATGCAAAATATAATGTTATTCTTCCTTTTTCTGTATTTGAATGTCAAAGAAAATTTATTTTATTTTTTTTTCAATATTTCAGCCTTTTTTAACATTTGCTTACATAACAATGGAACATACAAACATTGAAAAGGCAGAAAAGTTTATTTTAATACAACTTAAAAGTGAATCCAAAAATATAAAAGTTATCAATTTTTTCGTTTTTTTTTGTGATAGGGTGACCGTTTACTTTTGACATTTCAAAAACGATCGCATTGATAAAAGGCAATAAATCGTAAAAATTTTATCACAAAATGTATTCAATATTAGTAAATGTAAAAAGAATATTACAATGTTTGAATATATTTAAAAGAATTTTGAAAGTCTAATTCCTTATAAGAAAATTCACAAAATAAAACACATAAAATGAAATCGATTCAGCATAATAAGACATGTTACTAAAGTTACTTTTAAATTAAGTAGCTCATAAAATAAAATAAAGATCATTCATTTTTTAAAGTGACTTGGATATTGTTTTTATTAGTTTTCATTTAATTTTTTTTAAGTTGTAATTGAAAGTAAAACGAAGCATTCTTGACATCGATTTAAACTACTGAAATGAAACTGATTTATTCAACGAATTGATTACCGGTCCAAGTGTTTTATTTTTAATATTGTTAGGATTTTGGCCTACTCTTATTTTTATCTTAGTTAAAGTTGATTTTACGCTACTGTATTTTTAAGGGTCGTGGAAGGATTATATATGAGGACCTCATTTAAGATTTCTTGACATTAATCAATATTAATTTGATAATTTACTTTTACGATTCTTTTCTCAGTAATTGGCCGATTGCTTTAAAATTACTGGTTATATGTTGAAAAGCTTCACCACTTCGTAAAATCTGCTAAGACAGAAGCAATCACTTCTTCGTGGTACAATCGAAAAATGAGTTTTATTACCTTGCGTGGTTGTCCTTCGTGTGATTTTGATACACTTAATTTTAATTAGTTTTGAATGACCGTTTGTTTATAGTGATAAAGTTCTCATTTACTGTAGTTATTTCTAGACGAGATAGAGGTATGATTGTCATTGCATTTCCTCTCATTTAAAATCGTTGTTAAATAAAGTCGTTAATGTAAATAAGAAATAAGAAACAAGATACAGATAAGCCTTAATACGCTACTGTTGAAATGATGTGTTTGGTTTGTATTGTGACCGGTTATGATTTTTGTTGCTTAGCAAACATGTAGGACTTCAAAGAGGTTTCTAGTAATGTCGTCTTTTAAAATCTTACTCAGAAGTTTCGTGTAACTAACACAGTCAAATGCTTTGTTGATATCCATTAATATTTCAATAGAATAGTTTTCAATTCAGTCTATTGGATTTTCTTCTATCGTCTCCTTTATAGATCCATTAAAAGAGTGTAAGAAATAAAATAATTGAGTATTGTCGTTGATTGCTTTAGCGATGATGAAATAAAATTGAGTCTTATCCAAATGCTGTATTTGTCTTCATTTCTTTGAATACATATGTGGATGAAAAAAAAATACTTAAAGAAGAATATTTTATCATCAAAAAAATCAAAAAAAAAAAATTTACTACTTACCTGAACAAAATGGACGCCGGTACTTATGATACTGAACTCACTTTTGAATCTTATGATGCAATTTAAGTAACATTTCGACCTTCAATTAAGAGCTTCTATATTTTTTGAATATCATAGTCCATAAGATCGTGGATAACTTTAGTTTAGGAGAAAATAATTTTGGTAATTTACTTTTATTTCTTAATTATGCTAAACACAAGTCATAATTTTAAATGAAAATTGACATCAAATAATCGATTCAATATAAAATTTTGATCGATTACGTGTAAATTGTTGTTCTATACAAATAGTGCCATTTTGAAATTATGTAGATAACTTGAAAAGAAAGCGATTGAAATATTTTCATAGATTATTCAAATTTGTTGAACTAGTTTTCTGCATTATCAGCCGAACAACAACGAAATTTTACTTCAATACAAGAAAAACTTTGTCTTGCAAATAATTTGGATTTGAATTTCAAATGAATTTTGCATACGAATTTTGCATTGCTCTTATTATGTTTTTGAAAAATTCTCACATTTAAAAGCATCATTTGATTAAATCGATAATACATCTCTGAATTTGACTGCATCACATTTTTGCACTTAAGAATATTGACAATAAACTTTTATTCACATGTGAAGTTTTTCTTGTTCTTGTAACAGTTGAACAAATAATTTTATGTATGTGCTAAATTATAATAACTTAAAAATAATAAAAAAAAAATTGCAATTCTTTTTCATCACAGATGCTCCTGTTTGTTTAAGTGACAAGGAGGAATTATTGGGTGCACTTAAACAGGAAACTGTACAATTGCGTTGTGAAGTAGATGCATCACCACCTGCTGAAACATTTCAATGGACATTTAATTCATCCGGAGAACAAACGGAAATATCACCAAGATTGCATTCAAGTGAGGTAAGTTATCAATTGTATGTGTGCTTGTGTGTGGCACAGCGTGGATGGGAAATGTTTTATCGCATGTTTTTTCATGTCATAAAAAAAGAGAATTCAGAGAAAAAAAAATCTGGATATTGTTATCATTAGGGATACAATTGCAAGAATAAAATTGCATGCTATTGCAGTTTTTTTTTATCTTTTGAAACAGTTTTTTATTAAATTAAAAAAAAAAATTGTGAGCCAGCAAAGACAAAAGTGATGATCATATTCCTGGCTTGTTATTATTAGAATTATTTTAAAATTCTCTTTCATTTTAAAATTGAAGATAAAAAGCAGAACATGTATAATAAATGCACAACTTTTTTCTGCATTTTTTTTCTTTAAATTAAAATAATAATAAAAATAATAAAATCTTTGTTAAAATTAAATTAAAATTCATGATATTGCAGGGATGGAATTAAATTTTGAATTGGCTCACATAATTAAAATATACAAATTTTCTTGTTGTCACTTTTGAAATGTGATAGAAAAATTTGTTTAATTATATTCAGAATAAATTAAGATTGATCCGTTTTTTTTGTATCACATCCTTGACCCAGCTATAATTTAAAATTAAAATTCAGTGCTGCACTTTCTGTAAAAATACAGAAAAAAATGATAATAATAATAATAAGCTTTTGTTTCTTCGTTACGGTTTTGTTATTATTATAATTTTCTCGAGAAAAGACAAAACAAGACAAAGAGCAACAAAAAAAAAATTGTACGTGCTTTTATTCATTGAAAATCTTTTTTTTTTCTTCCAATTTTTTTCATCACAAATTTTCATATTCAACCCGCATTGGCATGCACACTATGAACACAGACTGGAATATCCCGATTAAATTATACGCCAACATCTGATCTAGATTATGGAACGTTGTCATGTTGGGGTCGAAATGCAATTGGCATTCAAAAATCACCATGTGTATTCCAAGTTGTCGCTGCAGGTAATTTTTTTTATTGTATTTTATTTTATTGTTAGTTTTCTTTTGACTACAATTTTCTAATATAAAATGAAAAGAATAGAAAAAAAAGGTACTTGCATATAACTAGAAAGGTTAAATAAAAAAAAAAACAAAGAGAAAAAAAAATTGTGTCGTCTAGTTAGATTTATTTTATATGTTGTTAGGTTGAGTTTTTTTTACTTGACAATTATTGTGAAATAAAAGAAAAACATGACAATTGTTTGCTTGCAGTTACGTCTTATCAATTTGTTTCAAGATTTAGAATTGAAATGGTTAGAGCACTTGATGTTTGTGCTTTGTAATGTTTGATTATAAGAACAAAAAAAAACTGCATTTGTGATATTAGATTCAGGACAAATCAATAAAAAATGAAATATAATTGCAATTTAGATAAATAAAAACTGTAATTCACTTAGGCATAGCGATAGGAAGTAAAAATGTGGGAGCAACGAACAAATCAACATTTTGAGAAGACTGACTAGGATTCGATTGGATCATTCATCGCTTCAGAACACTTTTTTAAAGGAATATTTTCTTCATTTATTGCCCAGAATATTTTCATGCAAACATAGGCTTCAAAAGATTTTTTGGCAGAAGACAGCTGAACAAAACACCAGGATAGCTTATACTTACTTCAACTTCTTTAAGCTAACCAAATATGCTACTGTAAATTATTACTTCATAGGTGTAAAGTAAAAGTTATGAGGGACAAATTTGTACAGAATATTTCAAGTTTCAATATTGCTCAAGGGATCAAGGTCTTATGGAACACATTATAAGGTCAAAACGTTTCAAAATTTTTCGAGTAAAGAGCTTTCACGTTGATTCAGGACACTGATCATGTCATTGCATTGTCACTTGTTGGATGGGATCCACGTGCAATAATCAATCACATCAAATAATACAGTAGTAATTTCAAATACCTTCACAATTAAAATATAATAAAATATTTTAAATACAGTTCAGTTCAGAAAAACTGTCGTTGTGTTAACATTGTTTTAAATAAATGATTAAAATCCTTTTAATTAACTCTGTTAGTTTCTTATATAAGGGATTTTAAGATGTTATGGTCCTTAGCTCGTAATACACTAAATATGATTGAGAGAAAAATAAATTTAAATAATTCTTGAACGAATTAAAATGGCAAATCCAACTTTTTCTGTAGAACATCTAACAGGACGAGAAAATTACAATTCATGGACCTTTGCTATGATGAATCTTCTAAAACATTAAGATTTATGGGAAGTCATTGAGCCCTTTGTTGATGATGCTGCCGTAGACCCTGTTGCAAATGTCCGTATTTTAAAAATCCATTTTCACATAATTTATTTTACAATAAAAAGACTCTTGAAAGAAAAATCATGACAGTTTTCATAATTAAACTAGACCATTGGTCACTCCTATCTGTCACTGTGTTATGATAAATTACTATTCTCTACTATTATACACTTAAATTTATTGTTGTTTTTTAAAAAAAATGCACTTTCAGACCACAAAACAATATGAAACACTTAAAAAAATAATTTCATGACCGTTAGACATTTAACAAAAATTTTTACTACTAAACTGTGAAAGTACCAGGCAAAGAAAACCATTATTAGTTATGTTTTCTATTTACTATTTCAATTATACATTGTTGAATGTCAAGAAAAAGCATAAACAAACTGCAATTGAATTGCATGTGTTTGAGTTCCCAGTAAGACCAAAATAATTTTCTATTGACCATATAATGTGAGTTGTCATCTTACTAAAAACCAATCTGACACTCAAATCAGATGTTTGACAATAAATGGTTTTTTACACATCAACTACAGAAAGTGAATTGACTTTTCTTGACCATTTTCATTTAAAAGTGGTTCGTTATTCATGATCTAAAATATGCAATGAGGCAGATTAGAGAAAATTGAAAAGTTTTCCTTGAATTTTCTGGTTTTCTTTTATTTTATTATAAATTTTCCTAATTGTGTATGTACAACAGTTAGTTTGAAGAGAGAGAGACAAAGTTTAAATTAAATAAACTAAATGATAAGAAAATTTTCTACTAGTACAAAAAAGACTTTTATATGCAAGTACTTTGACTATGTGATGCATTGCAGCTTAGTTTGTCTTCGTAGAAATGCATCAAATTAAAATTTAAAGATTGGAAGTTTGATATTATTCATGAGTATTCTAAGAATCAATTAACCAGACGTTTCCATTATTTAAATTGTGAACTTTTAATTTTATTAAATTCAAATGATTTTTAGTGCATTTCGTAAGAAAAAATGCACTATTACAGACGGTTTGTCCGCCGTCACTCCGTAAGTCTGTAAGTCTGTGAGTCTGTCCGATCCACGCATAACTCCGGAATGGTCCATCGGAGCAAGGTCGGGTTTTTTTTATTAGACAAAGGAGGTCTTAAGGATGATTTTAAACTCATTAGTTTTGAGATTGGGCTCATGGATTGGGCTCCAGAGCCTCCAGAGCCTGAAATCGGTAAAAATACGTTTTGGTCTATAACAACGGAATGGTTTATCGGATCAGGGTCGGGTTTCTTTTGTTCAATAAAGGGGCTCATTAGAATAAAATTTAACTCATTAGCTTTGAAATTTGGCGCAGGTATTGGGCTCTAGAGCCTGAAAACGGTCAAAAGCCCAAAATTTCCCAAAATCGACGATTTTTCCAAAATTATATATTTTTTTAACGGTTTTTTGTTACTATCATTTTTTTTCCAATTTTCCGATTAAAATATTTATAATGATTCATATATATTTAATTTAAAACGTAATTTTATTCAATGAATCGAGTCCCATCGAAATGCACTTTTCTAAACCGCCCAGTGGTTAGGAGTTCTAATTTTTTATTTACTTTTCTTTTCATCTTTTCCACAAAACTTGGGTCAAAAACAAACACAAACAACAGGTCGTCCATTTCCAATTCAAAATTGTACAATTTCAAATCAAACATCCGACTCATTCAGTATTGACTGCATTGAAGGCTTTGATGGTGGTTTGCCACAAATGTTTCTACTTGAAGTTGTTGAAGTGCCAACTCTACGATTATTACGTAATTTAACATTATTGGTAAGAAGAGAAAAAAAATCGTTTTAACAAAATTACATTTAAGTGATTTTTTTTTTGCATTGAACCAGAAACCACCCATTTCATTTTACGTTGATGATTTAGAGCCAGGAAGTACTTATCGTGTAGTTTTATTTGCACTCAATGCAAAAGGAAGATCAGAGCCAACGATTATAGATGAAATAACGTTCAAAGGAGTAGCAAAATACACAAGTAAGTATTTATTTGAAAAAAATTCTTGATTTGAATTAAACATTCAATTAAAAGGAAAAAAAATGCTTGTTTGTTTAGGAATTCTACTGACTTGTTGCCTTGCAGAGTGAGCTCAATTCAATTTTCTTCTTACTACCATTAAATTCCGTTCTTTTAAAGTTGATTTTCATTTTCAATTGCTTAATTTGAATTCTTCTTTCCATTCAATGAAAATTGCTTCATAATTAATCTGCTTTCTTTCTTGATTTTCATATCAAAACCTATGAAAATGAAGACATGAGTTAATAAAAAAAATAAGTAATCAAAGTACTTTAATTCAAAAAAAAATTCAATGCAGATAATTTATCTGCACTTATTATTAATTTTTTTCTCCTTTCTTTCATAAAAATACAAAAAAAATAACATATCTACCTTAACTCAAATAAATGATGCAATTTTTTATGCAAACAACAATATATGAACGTTTTCTGCTGAAATGAAACGAATATCGCATAAGAATGAGGTTGTCTTGAAACATGAGGATAAACATGATTCTGTACCATACGGTTGTGATATTATTATTTTTAAATCATTTTTTCTTATCCTTTTTCTATTTTTTTCTTTTTAAATTGATATGGTTTAATATCCAAACATGTATACGTAAAATGTTAATTCATACTTGAACAAATCTCCTTAAAATATATAAAGAAATGCAATTCTAACGAGAGAAATATGAATCAGACTTCATATCATATTGCAAATAAGTGAACAAATACCATGTTTTCACATTCATATGGATATAAAATTTGTAAAATATAATGCCTTTTCAATAATAAAATATGAGGAAAAAAAATACAGAAAAATATGAAAGAAAAAAAAATTAAACAGCATTTCATGTGATGTGATGTTATGCTGCTTTATGATTTATCTTGTACTTGGTATATCTGCTATTATTGGAATCCATCCAAATGAAAGATGTTTAAATCTAGAAAACATTGTTTTTTTTTCTTTTGTGTTCATCTTTGTAGATTAAATTCATGTCTTAACATGGAAAGAATTAAATGTATTTTTAATCATTATTTTTACAGGTATTTCAAATGCATTAAATGTCCCGATTTCACCAGTCTTAGCCGCCCTCACACTCACTGCTGCAATATTGTTTGGTATAATTTGTATAGTTTCAGCAACATTTTATCGAAGGCACAGTAGGTAAGTAAAAAATCACATGAATTACGGACACGAACTTTTAAAATTCGACGGTCATGAAGCTATCGATAGATTTTGTAGACTTTTGTTAAACTCTTTTTGTTTTGTAGGCTTTTGATAAACTCTTTTTGTTTTGTAGACTTTCGTTAAACTCTTTTTGTTTTCTAGGCTTACGTTAAACTTTTTTTGTTTTCTAGGCTTTCGTTAAACTCTTTTTGTTTTCTAGGCTTACGTTAAACTTTTTTTGTTTTCTAGGCTTTCGTTAAACTCTTTTTGTTTTGTAGGCTTTCGTTAAACTCTTTTTGTTTTGTAGACTTTCCTTAAGTTTTTTTAAGACTTTCTTGAAAAGTTTTTTTTAGAAATTCTTGAAAAGTGTTTCTACACGAGACTTTATACAAATCGTCACTGACAGACAATCTTCAAATTTTATTCCAAATAATCGAAAAATTCATTTTAAATCTAACAATTATCATAAATTTTATTTCACTTCCTTTCTTCTTCAACTAATTTCCATCTTCACATGTAAAACAAACAGAAAATCATCAAAAAAAATAAAAACCGCTGCAAAGCATAATCATGTATCAGCAACACCTCTAGACTGTCAATTAGATGGAACTGGCACCACCACCACAGTGCAAAGCGTTGATGTGAGAAATCATCATTCAAGTCGAACGTCCACCCCAATAAATGATACGAGTATTGTTCGACTTGTCGGTGCCAGTGGCGAACCAAACAGCATCCAAGAAACAGACGATGCTGATCCTGATATAATTCCTAATCAGTATGGTAAGTGTTTTGAATAAAGTATGATAATTTATTACATTTTTTATGTCTATTTAGCGAAAAAAAAAATTAAAATAAAATCATAAATAAATTAAAATTAGCGAAAAAACGAATAAAATTTAGGGTGATGATACTCACGTTCACCATTAATTTATTTTTTTGAACTGAAACAGAAAAGTTGGACAAAGTTTGTGCCGTATGAATCGCTAATTGAATAAAAAGGGGGTGATTTATTATGTAACGCATTTTTTTTTGTTTGTTTTTTTTTTCATTTTAACAAACAAAATACATATTTTATTCTGAAATAAAAATTTTGGGGCTTGTTTTTCAATTTGATTAATTACTAATCTTATTTAATCCTCGCAAATAAATAAAGCCATGTGCCATGGAAAAAATTGTTAGACACCAAAGTCCAAAATAATAAATGGGAAGACAAATGAATCTTGTTAAAATACTTAAGTGACATTAAAAATTATTTTTAGATTTATATTTCCCACTAAAATTTGGGCAAATAAAAAGACAAACTAATCCTCTGAAACCACACTAAAAGCAGTTTAATGTCAAATTTTTCTCATATTCATCGACAATTGTGAAATTTTCATCATTAATGCGTTTGTACATTTCTTTTGTGTGCTTTGTGTTATAAAAATTCGAGGTAATTATTATGAATGACCATGCGTTCCCGTTTCTACAGAAGTAAAATTAAAAGAGAAATATAATAAAAAGATACAATGAATTAAGCCATACAATTAAAATTAAAATAACGGAAAAAATCCCTATCATTCTACATTTTTTTTTTCATCATCATGAATGCCATGAAAAAGAGAAAATTACTGCTCTATGTTTCAAACAAGAGTAATTTTTATACAAAAAAGAAGAAAAACTGTATAAATTAAAAAAAAACTTCAATTAACAAAATAGGTTTAAAAAATATTATCATACAAAAGAACCGTTAAAATAAAAATTGGAATGAAAGAAGCCGTAACAAAAAAAAAATGTCAAATATTTTTGTAAAACCATTTGTTTTGATGTAATTTAATTTAATTTAAAAAAAAAATAACGACAAATACAAAAAAAATTGTTTACTTTCACGGAAAATGAGTACAACAAAAACATTTACAAAATTATTTGGAACTCATTAAAAACAGATTGCTGTTGTTTTGTTTTATTTTTTGTTTTGAGGATTTCGTCAACAAATTCATGCCATTTTTCACTTTTGAAAACAAGTTCCTTGATTTTTTGAAGAGGAATTTTGATTTGAACATATTTTGATAGGTTTCTAGACGTATCAGATCAGATCAGATTTCTAGGACCAGCACGAAGACCTACAAACGGGTCCATTATGCATACCCATTAATTTTAGACGTGTGAAAAATTTCAATTTCCTAATTTTCTTGTCTATTCATGGTGACTATCCTTAAAAATTTGTATTCCACCTTGCAAAAAAAAAACCTTGTAATTAAAGAAATATTTCACTTATAATTTAATCATCATTATACATTTACACCCAAGTACTTCTGTTTTACATCTAATTTTAATTCATTTATTTATAAAAAATAGAACGTCGACCGCCCAAATCAAATCAACCCAAACCACTGTTTCGTAGTCCGTCAGCACGATTACAACAAAGGGAATTCATCGTAGGTGGTAATATTAGTAGTAATTTAATTGGGGTCGCCGCTGGTGATGAAGAACGAGGAGGAGCAGGCTGTGATGCTTCAAGTATTGCCTCATTAGGAGGGTCGTCATCAACTAATGAAGTCCATCATTATTCATTTAAGCCTAGTCAACAAATTGTAAGTACATTTATTTTAATTTTTTTTTCTTCCTTTCATTCATTATTATTGTTTCCCTATTTACTTTGAAATGAATAATAATAATAAAAATAATTCTTAACACGCTCAAGAACAACAAAATAAAGAAAAAATAATATGTACATTAGTAGATAAGAAGAGGCAAAACAAAATTGTTGTAGGCGAAAATAAAAATAATATAGAAGAAAAATTAAATGAAATTTATTATGATTTTTTTTCTCTCATAGAAACATCATAATATTTATATCAATCTGTCTTCTTCTTCTTTCAATTGAACGAAAAAATTTTTTGTTTAAATTATTTATTTTTTTTTGTACATCTGCTTTTTTTCTTTCTTTTTCCTTACCATCGCGTAACACCCTAATACACAGACTTATTTGTGTTAATTATTTTTATTTCATTTTTTTCTGTGTTTGTGTTTCATTTATAATAGAAAATATAAATATTTGCTCTTTTTCCTGTGTATTTCAAACAAAAATAAGCTAAAGAAACTTCTTTTCATCAAGATTTATTATAACTTTTTTTTTGAGAAAAATTTCATTTGATGTTCTACACATAAAAAATTCTGCGATTGTCCGTTAATTAAAAATATGATAATTCTCTCACTTTTTAATTAACTTAATAATTTCATTAGACTTGTTTGAAGATTGTCTTGTCTTATTTTTTTTTGTAATTTTTCTTCATTGAAACATAAAACTTCATTTTGTCAATTTTTTTTAAAGAATTTAGTTGATTTCGATCGTTACCAGGCTTGAGGCGATACCTACCATGAATCTAAGTGTCTCTGACGATTTCAAGACTTGAAATGACATTTGAATTCTCTTCTCTTCTCTTCTCTTCTCTTCTCTTCTCTTCTCTTCTCTTCTCTTCTCTTCTCTTCTCTTCTCTTCTTTTCTTTTCTTTTCTTTTCTTTTCTTCTCTTCTCTTCTCTTCTCTTCTATGCAATTCTTTTCTTCCATTTAGATTTATCTTTCCTTTTAGAATTGTTAAGGCTCTGGAATTTATTTCTTAAGTTTGATCCCAAAACCAAGATTCTAAAATTTATACTTTGGCCGCCCCTTCCCATATTACAAAACTGTTCCTTTAGCCTAGTGTATGTTAGTCATATCAAGCTTTCCATTCTAAATGTATGTAAAACATCCTTTTTATTTGATTAAATTTTTTTTGCTCTTCAATTTAAAAAAAAAATGACTTTCACACAATTATTTTCACATATTTCCCCTTCTATTGTTACACTTTGAATAGAAAAAAAATAACAATTCAAAAGCTTAACAATTGTTAACAGGAAGAAAGAAAAGCAAATATTGTAACAACACAACATGAAAAAAATAAAAATGAATATTAAAAAAGAAAATCTGATACAAAAAAAAAATTTATAAGAGATAAAAATAAAAAAAGCAGAGTCTTATAATTTGTTCATTAATTATTCAACTTAAGAAGATTAATGAAAGGGTTATGTCACTGAACTTAAGCCTTTAATTGTGTGTCGATTTGAAACACGTTATACACGTATAAAATGACAGTAAATTAAGCTACATCAACGTTTTTTTTTCACTTCATTTTAATTTTAATAATATTAATTTCATCTCTCTCGCGCTCTTATGGGGATTGAGTCGAATTTCATTGAAACTTTTATTTTTTTATTGAATTTATGAAACATGATATTTTTTATCAATAATAAGTTAAGTAAAGGAATTTACCCACGCAAATTCATTTTATTTCCATTTATTTTTGGAGTTATGGAAAAATAATGAATTCATTTTTATTTGAGTGGGTTCATCATCTATCATTATTTTTTTCTGTATTTACTTGTATAAAATTACTGTCATTAACTTCTGTTTTTCATTTCATTTCAATTTCATTTCATGCTTCCATTGATAATCACCAAAAAAAAGGGTTATGCAACAATGGGACACAAAAGTAAAAACTCCACAATAAATATAAGTCCATTAGGGTCCCACTCGACTGTACAACACAATTACAATAATCATCAGTCTCCGTCATCACAAGCAATGCAACAACAACAACAACTTCATTGCTACAGTGGAATCCCAGGAGGACTTCATCAAAACCATAATAATAGTAATAATAATTTAAATTCTAGCAGTAATTTACCAGCTCAATTGTCGTCCAATATGGTTGGCTCACTTCTGAGTCCCAATCAATCATCATCGTCATCTGGTAATCAGGTGACATCTTCATTTAGTGAATATCGTTTTAGGCCTGAAGTTGTAACAACTTCAAATCGGATACAGGAAAGTTGTATATAAGTCAATTTAGGTTTTAATTGTAAAAAATAAGAAAAAAGTTTTTTTAATATTAAAATTAAAAAGAAAAAATGAGGAAGTAGAATTAGTCAGAATTCTAAGAGTGAACTAATAGTTAAATTAAAATTAATATAAAATGTAATTTTTTTAGGATAATTAAAATAATAAAGATTCTATTTAATAAGAAAGTATTATTAGATAATAATAAATCCGTGTCGGTTACTCATTTATAATAAATTTATATTTGTTACATTTTTTATTGAAATATTAAAAGAAAAAAACGTTCAATTTTATCCATTAAACAATAATTTTATTACTAAATGCTACAAATTCGTTATTACAATGAAATTTCTGTTTAAAATATAATTTTAAGAGAACAAAACAAACAAAAATAATATATATTGAATAAATTTAAAGCTGTAATTGAATTGTGTACATAAAAAAATTTTAAATTTATAAAAATTATATATCAAAAAATATGGAAAATGAATACAATAAGATTTCAAGTAAAAAAAAAAATTATTATCATGAATAATAAAATCAATTGTGAAATGTTTTATATATAAATTTTTTATGTTTTTTCATCAATGAACTTTTTTCAAGATGGTTTCCATGAAAGGTAAGTGGTTTTTATCTTTTTCAACTTTATTAACCAAAATTTTCTTCAAATTTTTACTGTTTTACAGAGTTTTTATGAATAAGGTAGAGATGACAGTTAAAAATTTTATTAAAATAATTTTTAGGATATCATTAGAGTTGGTTTCACGAAATACAAGTTTTTCTGCTGACTTTAATTCAATTTGTATGACTTTCCTGTATGAAGTACATCAAAATGATGTATGACAAGTTTGTTCCACATAAAAAGAGCTACAGTTTTGCAGAAGAAAGTTTTAACTTTTAACTCATAATTTGAGCTATTCACACAGGCCATTACCAAAGAAGAACCTACATAATTTTAGAAAGAGGGTACTTTCAGCTTCCCAAAAAGCATCGGATTATTAAAATCGGTTAATGTTTACGCCTGTTAGATAATTTTTAAAAAAAGCAGAATGTTGACGAAAAAAATGTTGTTAATTTTTTGAATGAAGTAGATTTCAAAAAGTCAATTTTTATGGCAGTCTTGTTCAAATAAACCACTTACTTTGTTCAGCAAAGTTGTTACTCGTAATTTAAGCTCTAAACTTTTCTTTGACCACTTTTTGGGTCTTTGTATAAAAATATTGAGAAATCAACTGAAAACAGTTCAAACTAAGCTTAAAATGATAAATCATCAATTTTTCATGTATTTGGCATTATGAGCTTAATTTGAACAGTTTTTGGACGATATCTCAATATTTTTGTAAGAAAACCTTAAAAGTGGTCAAAGAAAAGTTTGTAGCTTATATGAAGAGCAACAACTATGCAGAACAAAGTATGTGATTTATTTGAACCAAACTACTAATAAAATTTAATTTTAGATATCAATAAAAAACGTTTATATTCGAAATACATGAAAACAATGTTCTACAAAGTTGGAGCCAGTAATGTCAGTCTAATTTAATTTTCGTCTGAAATCTTTAATGATAATTATAATTCTTTCAATTAATTTTCCTCATTTTTTGCCCACAGGGATGACACAGACAACCTACATTCAATTTTTATCCGAGCGTATTTTCTTTTATGCTACTTTTCAACTACTACATGGCTTACATTTGTATAAGTGTAAAATGTTGTACAACATTATTATTTATATTTAACAAACATAAGCTTATAAAGCGATAATAATCGACAGACAATACAATTGAGTTGAAGAACACTTTTATTGTTGGCATAACAATAATATAAGATAATAATAATAATAATAACAGTAAGAGTAATACAAAAAAAAAGAGTGTATATTTTCTAAATAAAACACATTGAAGAGGTGCTACAAAGCCTACCAATCGCTAGAAACAGTGACAATGATAAGCAAAATAAAATGTAATACTGTAGTAAGTGACTCAAGTGTGTAATAATGCGACAACAATGTTTCTTTGTTATATATTGTCTTTCAATTCATTTCTAGCAGGGATAAAGAAATGAGATCATGAATGAAGTTGAAAAATATAATACAATAAAAGGAAACAAAAGGAAGAAAATGTTTGAGAGAAGAAAATCAAGACGTGAAAATACGTTTTTCTTCCATGGAATATGATGATATTCTTTGTTATCGTATTTCGTTACGGTTTTTTAAACAATATTAAGGTAAAGCACAAGAAATTGTTTTCAATTTCATTTTAATACGATTAACTAGATTGGTTGAACATCCTCGTTTTTATTCAAAGCTCATTAAAAAAGTTGTGTTCAGGTGTGTAATTTAACGCTTTTAAAGGATATTTTACAATGCTTTGAACGGATTTGTATTTGAAGCTACATTGAACACTTTTGATCTGAAATTATCAACGATCTTGTAATGGATCAATGAGCCTAAATTGCATTTTAATTTATAAAAAGCCCTATATCTGCGTTATTTGGCTCCCTAGACCCCTCAATAAAACGCTATATTCGGCCATCATATTTAATGTCATTGGTAACACAAGACGAAGGTTAAGAGTTACAATGTTACATGATAATAAAAGAATAAATAAGGAAAATACCAGGCAAATTTCGGCATACAAATTTTCCTTCCAAAGAAAAATCTATACTTTTCTTTTGATAAATTTGAATTTAAATAGAGTGTGAAAAAAAAGCAAATATTACATTTTTCTCTTCATTCCATTTTTAACGCTAAAAAATGAAGAAAAATTACAATAAAGATAGAAGAAAACTTTTAAAACTTAACAACAAAAAAAAAGTATACAAACGCATTAACTATCTCCTTTCTTGTTTAAAATTTTTTCATCCATTACCATCTTTACTTGTCTTGAAAATGAAGTGAACAGTAAAAAAATCAGCAATAATATTAGTGAGTACTAAAATCTGCTGAATTTCAATGTGAATTCAAATTGCAAGTAAAAATACGTGGCATCCTATTATTTTTTTTACTTGTATATTTACACAAAGAATTGTTCAAGCAAAAAGCAAAGCAGGAACAAAAAATAATTTCAAGCTAATATATAAATTTCTTGAGTTTCCTATAATACAACTAAATTACGCTGATTTACATTTAAAACGATAAAGATTGGTTGCTTTTTTGGTTCAAATACACATATAAATTCGACTGGAATGGAGGAAATATTTCTGTCTTGGTCGATTACTTTTAAAATACATGTTAGGAGGGAAGAAAAAAAATTAAGTTTATTTTTTTTATGTTTGTTTTTGCCCCAAGTTTTAGTGAGTTGTGTCATGATTTGCGTAGTTTAATGATCTTGTAGTTATAGAAAAGTACCTTTTATTTATTCAAAAGACAAATAGACAACATTCACCCAATTTGCATTTTAAAGTAAACGAGAGAACGAGACAGAAAAGGAAAAGAAACAAAAAATTAAGCACAATTGAGCTTGTCTAAATTTATGTGAGTGTGTTTCATTTTTTGTCATTTTACATTAATTTTTTTTTCTTGGTCTTCCTTTTCTCTACTTTTTTTTCCCTGTAACTTGATTACTTTTATATGGGGGCTTGAAACACACAAAGTGTATCAAACTGAAAAGAAAACAATAGAAATTAGTTAAGGTATACATGAAAAAAAAAATAAAAGTTACGATACACAAAAGCACGAGGACGACGACGACGACAATTGTCGTGGATTATTTTTTGTGGTATATGAATAAATGTATTTTTTTTTTTTGTTTTTAAAATATAATAAACTTAAAAATAAAGCAAAGAAAGAAAAAACACAAAACAACGCTAAAAAAAGGAAGAGATGTAATAAAAAGTGGTATAGTTGTGGTTTTTTCCTGTAAAAAAATTACGCGGTTGAAATAAAAGAGAGAAACAAAAAAACTAAAATTTTCTTTTGTTAAAATTATCAAGGATGACACTCAAACCACTTAATTTAATGGTATGAATTTTCATTTTTTTTCTCAAATACTAGTTTTATTTAAAATTTTTTTTATTTCCTTGAAATTTTATGGTTTTAAATTGAATTGAAGCGAAATTTGAATCATGATGAGAAATAAGTCTATTAAACAATTTGAACTGTATATTTCTTGTTCTCATAGTTTTAGTTTATTATCTGAAATTCCTCAAAAAACAAACATAAAAGATTTAAGTATCGCATTTCAGCTCGTGTTTTCACTGGAGAATAAAACCACACTAAAACCACATAAAATTAAACATTTGAACGTGCACATTTGCAAATTCTACACATACAAAAATAGTTTGCATACGAATTTTGACTTGCAAATGGTAGATGTTTGTATTGAGGAAAAACAGCGAAGTTTGCATTCAATCAATATAATTATGTTCATTTAATTTTCGAGTATTCTCTGAAGATATTTTTCGCATGAACTTATCAAGATTTGCGTAGTCTAATGGTAAAGTGCAAGGATACAAAGAGAAAGGCGTTGGAAATTTTTGTAAAAAGAAAAATGAAAAATTTAAAAACTTTTGCTTTACTTCAATTGATTCGTAGCACTTCAGCGATGCTTGTCCAACTCAACGTTTCATTATTCAAAATCTTGTAAAATATGAAACACATAATCAGAAATGTTCACCAAATTAAGTTAAACAAGAAATCGTGTCAGTATTACAAAAAATCATTTTCTGTGAACACAAAAATTAAAGGACTTGCTCTGTATATTGAAGTCTTTGCTTTTTACGTTTCCTTTACGTTCATTAGAGTTTAAATTTTCATTTCACTGCTTAGCGCATTTCTTGAAAATGACGCCAATCATTGAAAAATGTCACCAGTCATTGATAAAAAATGTCCAATCATTGAAAATATGAAACTAATCATTAAAAAATGAAGTCAAGCATTAAAAAACGTCGCTTATCATTGAAAAATGTCGCTTATCATTAATAAAACGTCGGTTACCATTAAAAACGTCGCTTTTCATTAAAAAACGATGCTTATCATTGAACAATGTCGTTGGCTAAAAAAAAACGCTTTTTATTGAAAAGACGTCACTAATCATTAAAAAATTTCACTTATGATTGAAAAACGTCGCTTATCATTAAAAAATTTCGCTTGTTATTGAAAAATTTCGCCAATCATTGCAAAATTGATCAATGAGTCTTACTTGTAAGAAAATTTTTGTTCGAATTCAATGACATTGTCTTGAAACTAATCATGTACACTCCAAAACCTCGAATTTGCTTCCTTTAATTCAAACATTTGCTTTTCTGACAAAATTCCTAAATGAATTTCGTTATAAAAGCAAACAGAAATGCAAATTTTAATAATTGCATATGTTGAACGAAAAATGTCTGAATAAAACTCACATCAATCTTCTCCGAGTAATTAACTTCAAAAAATTTCAACTCCTTAAACGGTTTTTGTATGTGTGTGTGTGTGTGTGTGTGTGTGTGTGTGCATTAAACTAAAAATAATACTTTTTTTTTAATGTTAAAATGTTAATTTAAAATTTGTTTCGATTCAATGAGTTTCATTTCAACATGGAAATACTTTAAAATTTATTTCTGCTTCATTGTATGGAATTTGTATAAATGTATAGTCAAAAGCTATAGTTTGAAAAGCAATCAATTTTAAAATCGACATTTTAATAATAAAAAAGGCAACACTTTCATACCCGTTTATCGTTTTTTTTTGTTATTTAACTTAACTTTTATATGGTATTAAAATAAACAAATAGCTTTTCCTGTATAGTAAAAATATCATATTATATTTTTATTATAAGCATGTATAAAATACAAAAATAAATCTAAAACTTTTTATCCCGACCATATTATCTATTTTTCCACAACTTACTTTCGTATTCATGTGTGTGTAATGTAATATGAATGTATAATTTGTATTTTATGTGTGTGTGTGTGTGTTCTTTAACAAAATATAGTTTATTGGTGGGAAAAAGGAAATGTTTTAAATTTAACGGTTGGTAAGAAAGGAGAAAATTCAAAGAATATGTACAGACTACGTACATATTTATAAGGGGGAGGAGGGTATTGTACGTGGATCAGCGTAGTATGGTGTGCTGAGGACAACCCACTGAGAATGGTCAGCATATTTGATGTACTCAATGCCTACATTCACTCAAACCCTCATTATAAGAGCCCTCAATATTGTAGTGGGACTCTGTGTGGTTTAACTCGGATGTAATTGTAGGGGGAAGGGTTATTTGTATCTTCTGGGGGCTTTGAGAGATATATTTCACAGAAGGCCCAAGGAGGAGTCCGATTTATAGTAAAATTCCCTTCCAGCTTATCTTGAGCTCATTGCTTTTATCTAGTGTTCTCAATATGTGACATGTAAAATTCCATGCATGTACATGCATGTTTTATGTCGACATACATGTTAACATGTACTGCATGTAAAAAAACACAAGGATTTCTAAAACCTAAGAACTTATCATTTGTCAATCAGAATGTTTTTATCTCTCTATGCTTTTCATACAGAAATGCGGAGCTGCGAAGCAGCGGAGCATTTGTAATCAGAATGATTTTTTATCTCTCTATGTTTTTCATACAGAAATGCGGAGCTGCGAAGCAGCGGAGCATTTGTAATCAGAATGATTTTTCATCTCTCTATGTTTTTCATACAGAAATGCGGAGCTGCGAAGCAGCGGAGCATTTGTAATCAGAATGATTTTTTATCTGTCTATGTTTTTCATACAGAAATGCGAAGCTGCGAAGCAGCGGAGCATTTGTAATCATAATGATTTTTTATCTCTCTATG